>UELU01136577.1:0-24078 GCA_900490025.1 Megastigmus dorsalis | reverse complement strand
ACCTTGGAGAGAAAGCACAGTAGGGCAATAGGACGAAAGTCCGACGTTGATGACGGTGCTGCAATTTTTTTTAAGGCAACCAACTGCGCCCTCTTCCAAGCACTCGGAAAGACTCCCTGAGCAAAGGAGGAGTTGAATAAACGAACTATATAATTCCCCAACACTGGCAGAGACTTAACTACAACACTTGGCGGTATGTCGTCCACACCCCTCGGCTGTGATGAAAAATGGGAAATGGCGAGAACTACATCAGAAAAATTAATTGGCTTGAAGGAAAAGCCATCTTCAGAAGCAGAAAGAATAATGTCTATCACATCCTCTATATCTTCATTGGGTGCGATCGACACACCTGCAAAGTGCGAGTTAAGCTCGTCCGGGGTAAAACCATGTAACTCCTCCTTGCTCTTTGGCAAGAGGCCGAGATTACGCATCTCCTTTCAGATATCCTTATTATGATCAAGAGCATCAGATAATTGATTACTTAGAGAGAGAGAGAGAGAGAGGGAGAGAGACAGACAGAACATCAGGGGTCCCAGGGCTGAACCCTACGTTACTAACAAAAGTACCTTACTCTCCCTGAAAGATACGAGTTCATCGACAAAAGTGCAAACCTCAATCAAGAAGATAAGCATATGATATTGTGTCAAATGCCTTACTAAAATCGCAGGGTAAAAGTACAGTCATAAGTGTCTTGTCGATATGGTCTTGTTGAAGTGTCTGTTCTTATTTGGTCTGTCAGTTTGAGTAGTGTAGTCCGAGTTGAATGATGCTTACAGAAACCAGTCGGCACCTTCGAAAGGAAATAAAGCAAGGCAATTGAACAAAAGTCTGTGAGCGATGTTGGTGTGGCTTTTTCTAAGAGTTTTTACCTTTGCCCTCTTCTACAGGGCCGAAAAGACACCCCTGCGTAGAGAGGAATTGAACAGATTTATCAAGGGCTTCCCTATAACAAAGAGGGCCTTGACAAACATTTTGAGGAGTGTCAGCCTCTCCTCGCACTTGCGATAAAAAGTCTGAGATGGCAAGAACCAAATATGCTGTGGTTATCTGCTTAAATGAAAACCACCATCCTGCGCGCTCTGCATAATTCTTGCCCTCTCCTTACTCTCGTCTCGATTAGAGATCAACACCCCGGAAAAATGCTCATTTAGCTGCTCTGGAGCAAAAACATTCAAATCCTCAAATTTCATTCAAACACATTTCAAAATCTCAACATTCAAACGCTTTACCCGTCCATTTATAACGTCGATAAGCAGTGTCCCATGTTTTGTTTATCTGGTCCATCCCTGCAATAATCCATGACAGTTTGCCGTTTCTGGGCCCAACTCTTTTCTCCGGTGTCAACTCATTAATTGCTGCCAAGAGATTATTACAAAGACAGCCCAGGGCAACCTCAGTATCACAGTTATAGTCATTTAGCACCGACCAGTCATAGCAAGACAAATATTCTACCAGTAAATTGGATAAAACCCTTAAAATCCCGATCAATAAATATGTAATTTTTCACCGGTTGTACATTACACAAAATGATTATTGATTCTATCGATCTACCTTTATTATGTTAAAATAAGTGATAAGGCTAGATTGATCTTCACATATCGCAAAATAGAGGCAAAATTATAAAAATTGCAATAATAAAAATGTTTATTTTGTCTCTATTTTGCATTCAGTGAAGATCAATCTAGCCTTATCACTTGTTACGACACAAAATGCTAGCTTCAATAATATTATGCTTACTGTAAGAGCTAGCTGGCACGCTTTGTTTATCCGAGATAGAATCACTGTCATCGACAAAATGACGTCTGACCAATTGTAGCGAAAGCTCCACTGAACGTTTGCATATAAACTTAGCGACATCACTTTGTTTACGGAAATCGGCATTCAGATCATCCATGATAATATTATGACTGTAGTTAATACATAATGTTCGCAATATATCCAACAGATCCAAATCCTTAATAAAAGATATTTTTGGTAGCCTGTAAATGATTGAAACAAGAATAGGTGTAGAGTCGCCCTCCTGAACACTGCAAAACATATATACAGATTTTATTTTCAACCCTTTTTTTCTGTTTTTGATGGTGTTAAGAGCATAGACTTAAGCTTTTCTTTTATGTGTAGGGCAACTATGTCCCTTGTATTTCTGTAAGTATAAATAATGAACAGATTATATTCAGACATATGATTTTTTTTATTTATAATTTTTTATTCGAGTTATTGATTACATTCAATTTAGTCTATATATAGCTGTTAGATATGTATATATATACGTGCGACCGCACTGTAGCGAATAGCAATGCATAGCAACACTGTAGAGTAATGTCACTGTAGTAGTACTGTGTGTGTGCTCTCGTCAGCTAGCGAGCGTTATTGCCGACTATGTATGTTCACGACGTGCGTGCTTCTCCTTAACTAAATAAATCTACATGCATCCATATTATAAACTAAGTGTTTTAATAATTATACCACACTGTCTAACAGGTTATGGGCCTAGGCAAGTAAATGTGGTTATATTTTTGTTGTACACGTGGAGTTTTTTCCTAGATGAAGAAATCGAAAAAGTAAGGTTAAGGAAGCACGTTTTTTTTCTAAAAACTATTTTTTCTCATTGAAAAACAAAAATAAGTTTAAACAGAAAACTTAAAAAGTGAGTGAGCACGTGCACATGTATATTGATGTGACTGTAAAATAAGAAAAGTGCAAAATAAATAAAAATGAATAATCTTATGAGAATTGACCCTCTTCGTAAGGACAATTATGAAACTTGGAGACTGCATATGGAAGCAGTGTTGGTGAAAGCTGATTCGTGGCAATATGTAAGTGGTGAGTTAACCAAACCAGAACCAACCACACAAGATCCAAATGCTGCTGAAAAATGGAAAAAGAAGGATGACAAGGAAAAAACAGAATTAATTTTATGCATCAGTGCTACTGAATTATCACAACTGAAAGGATGCATAACCTCAAGAGATGTCTGGTTGAAATTGCGAGGTATTTATGCATCTAAAGGACCAGTAAGGAAGGGTACGTTATTAAAACAACTTGTTTTAAATAAAATGTATAGATTTTTAGAAACCCTGGATAAGCTGGAACAAATGGAAATTTCAATTAACAAAGATCTTCTGTCAATTTTGTTGTTGTACAGTCTTCCTGATTCATTTGAAAACTTTAGATGTGTAATTGAATCCAGAGATAAACTGACAGATCCAGAATGTTTAAAAGTCAAAATATTAGAAGAATTTGAAGCAAGGGTGCAAAAGAAAACTGTCAGTGATTCATCAAATGCCATGATGGCAAGTAAAGATAATAGAAAATCACAATTTAAAAGTGATACTATAAAACAGAAAAATAATAGCAGTTCAAATCAGCATAATCAAAATAAGGATAATAGATATACAGACATGCTGTGTTATAGATATTAGAAGAAAGGACATATAGCATAAAAATGTAGAAGCAAATATCCAGTGCAAAGGCCTGAAATTAGTAATATAGCAACAAATGAAGATGATGCATATATTACAATGGTAAGTAACGAAGAGTGTAACCAGTTACAGATGCATGATAGAGATGTCTAGAGTGCAAACTGGATCCTAGATAGTGGATGTACAGCACACCTATCAAACAGGAGAGAAGATTTTATTGATATTGAATCAATTAATCAGAATTTGAACTTAGTCAACAATGCATCAACCAGAATTCATGGCAATGGAACTTTGGGATTGAAAGTAAGTACGAGTTCCAATGATCATAAAAATATCAAGCTTGAAAATGCTTTAATAGTTCCAGAGTTGGGAGCAAATTTATTATCAGTTGCAAAAATTGTAGATAAAGGAAATGTTGTAATTTTCAAAAAGGTTGCTTTATTTAAACTGTTTATTGCTTTAGTTAAAAATAACAATGAAATAAAGATGGTCGCAGATAGAGTTGGAGATTTATTCTACTTAAGAGAAGTAACAACAGAGGCAGCAAACTATGTTCCAGATACTAAGCTGAGTTCATTACAGATGTGGCATTACAGATAGGATATTTGAACGAGAGAAGTCTTGGAAAACTTCTGAAAGAAACAAACAACTTTACATTCAGCAAAGAAGAATTAAAAGATTGTGAGGTATGGCCATTGGTAAGCAAACTGTGAGACCATTCAACCATACAGGTGAAAGATGTTCCAATGTATTAGACCGAATACATTCTGATGTTTGTGGACCATTCAACACAAGCACAATTGGTGGAGCAAAGTTCTTCGCTACTTTCATAGATGATTATTCAAGATGGTGTGAAGTTTAAGTCTTCAAGAGTAAAGCTGAAGTATTAGAGAAATTCATCGAGTTTAAGAATTTTGTCGAAAATGCCACACGAAGAAAAATCAAACAGCTTCAATCTGATAATGGTAAAGAATATATTAATGAAAAATTTGATAAATTTTTAAGGGAACATGAAATCAGCAGAAGTTTGTCAGCACCTCATGCTCAGCAACAAAATGGATTGGCTAAAAGGAAGAATAGAACATTAATTGAAGCAGTTAGATGCATGCTAGCTTCATCAGGATTGGCAAAACACTTTTGGGGAGAAGCGTTGATGACCGCGAATCATTTAAGGAGTAGAAGTCCCACTGTTGTGCTGAATTACAAACCTCCATACTACTATGGGAATGGTAAAGTACAAAATTTGAAATATCTTAGAATATTTGGAAGTGTAGCTTATGTTTTGGATAAAACGTAGAAAACAAAGCTTCAAGAAAAATCCTTGAAAGGATATATGGCAGGTTACTCAGAAGTTTCCAAAGTATACCAAGTGTGAGTACCACAACTTCACAGAGTACTAGTTTCTCGAGACGTAAAATTTATTAATGAACATAAATGCAACGTACACGTTAGTAAAGAAATGAAAAATAACATTTCAAATGAGTTTAAAGAACATAGAAACTCAAACGACATAATTCATATATTGGACAATGAAGAATCAGAAAAAATTGATCCATAACCAGTGAATGATAATCCCCAGAATGGAAGAAATACTGAGAAAAGAGCCCGACTGAAAAGTTTACGAGGCAGGCCAACTATCATAAGAACAGGCAAACCAGGAAGGCCTAGAAAGAAACGCAACGCAATAGAAGTATTTTGAGATGAAGAAACAGAACAAGAAGATGATGTGTTTCACGAAATGAACTTCGCAGATATTGATTGTTTCCTTGCAGTAAATGGAGAAGAGCAAGATGAATGGAAAGAAGCAATCTATTCAGAGTTCAAGCAGATAGTGAAGATCGACACATGCGACATTATTGAGAAACCCGAAAAGGTAAATTTGATTGACTCCAAACTCATGTTAATAAATAAGACTGATACAGATGGGAATATTGTTAAAAAGAAGGCTAGGTTATGCGCGAGAGGTTTTTCTCAAACTTACGGATTAGATTATTTCAATACTTTTCCTCCTGTAGCAAGAGTCGAGTAGTTGAGATTATTAATAGCATTATCTATGCAATTTAACTTGGGAATAATGCAATTAGACGTAACAAGTGCATTCTTGAATGGAAATTTGAAGGAAAAAGTATTTATAAAAGTTCCTAAGTTACTTAAGGATATGTTAACTAGTATGAGTATGTATGAGAAGGATGAGATTTGTCGTATGCAAGCTAAACAAATGTTAAGTAATATACAAGGTGAAAATAAAGTTTGTTTATTAAAGAAATCATTATATGGTTTAAAACAAGCAGGTAGAGTTTGTAATATAAAAGTTGATAATTGTCTTAAAGAGTTAAATCTGAAAGTTTGTAAAAGTGAACCTTGTATTTACTATGAAATGAATGAAAAATATATCGTTATCATAATTGTATACGTAGATGATATTCTCATTACTCATAATTGTGAAATAAGAGTAAATGAAATCAAAAAGAAACTAAGTCAAGAATTTGAAATCAAAGATTTAGGTTCAGTTAAAAGTTGTATCGGCATCGAAGTTGAAAGATCCAAAAATGAATTAAAAATTATACAGAGAAAGCATATAAGAAAAGAAAGGTCATTGAAAAATTGAATATGATAAATGCAAATATACTTGATACACCAGCAGATGCTAGTGTTCTTTATGAATTGAAAATGAGTAATATAAATTTAATTTTGCCATATAGAGAACTAATTGGCAATTTTACTTACATAACAGTCTGTACTAGACCAGACATAATGCATACAACTATATTTTTATCACAGTTCAATTCATGTTATTCAAAAGAACACTGGAATGCTGCCAAAAGAGTCATTAGATATTTAATAAAAACTATTGATTATGGTATAGTTTACAAGAAATGTGATTTTAGTTTAAATGGCTATGTAGATTCAGAATGGGCATCAAATAAGATCGAAAGGAAATGCTTTACAGGATACTTGTTCAAATTTTCAGGCTCCGCTATATCTTGGAAAAGTCAAAAGCAAAAGACTGTAGCGTTATCATCAGCTGAAGCTGAATATATGGCTATTTGTGAAGCCGTTAAGGAATTGATATACTTAAGAAATATTTTTATTGAGTTAAGTTTGTTTTCAAAGATATTCTTATATAATGATAACAGGAGTGCTCACTCATCGGCTGAAAATAATGTATTTCATGCCAGATCAAAACATATTGATATCAGGTATCATTTCATCAGAGGTGTATAGAAAAAGAGAATATTTGAATTAAAATATTTGAAAACTGATGATTTAGATTAGATTCTTCATATATATTTAGAGTTAAATTTGGGTTTCGTAGAATTAAGGGGTAACACCACTCTAGGATTTTCAAAAAATCGAATTTTTTTTTTGCTTAAACTATAGTTTAGGGTCATAAAAACAATATTCAATATTCAAATGTATGGTGCAGGCATCGCAGATTAGAGGTATGCAAAAATTTCAAGGATTTCAGTTCTCTTAAAACTTAAAACGCGTTTTTCTCGAAACGAATTTTTTCAAACTGGGCAGACCCACTGCTTTAAGACCATTGAATGGATTGACTTGTAATTTTGACAGTAGCTTCACAAGTACAGTCTCCAGAGAAGTACATAGCCGTTTTTTGATTTGTTAAAAATTACTTTTTTTGTAAACAATTTACTTTTTTGGGCAAAAATTCATACATTTTGTTCAGAAGTGCACCATTTCTACAGAAATTGGGATAAAAAAAATCTTATGTACTTCTCTAGATAATATTATATAGTTTGAAAAACTTTTTGTCTTTTTATTCCAGCTCTCGCGGTTTTCGAGAAATCGGTCCGCTCGAGGAGCACCTTCGAGAAAACTTGTTTTTGTACATTTGCTGGGAAATCGCAATTTTCCATAAAAAAAAAATAAAAAATTTTTTTTTTCATACTCCAATATGTATTACATAAACCCTTAAAAAAGAAATACTATTACTTTCCTTATACTCCCACAATCAGTTGTCAAAAATAGGCTTTTTTTACACCGCTAGATTGGTGTTACCCCTTAAGTAAGCTTGGGTGAATGTAGAAACTTATTATTTATTTAACAAACTTATAAAACTAATTACAGATATAATTTAACGGCGTTTGTTTGCGAGCGACTGCATGGATGCGTGGCGTCGGTTGCGCATGCCATGCAGAAACAAAAGAAGACGAAAATCTTCCTCGCGAAGTTCAGTGCCAGCGGGAACAAAGGAAGGCGGAAATCTTCCTCGCGAAGTTAAGTGCCAGCGGCGCTGACGTAGTTGCTACTTCCGGCTTCGGGACACGAGCGGTTTCTGCACTGTTTGCGCCTCCACAGGTACTCCTTTTCTTGAGAAGATTGAGCTTGATGGCTGGTCAGGTTTCCTTTATGTCCTTGATCGTTTGTTGCTGCTGTTGCTGTTGCTCGGCATTTTGAGGCGTGGGCGATGTTCGTGTGTTTGTTGGAGTCTGCGGCGGTGGAATGGTGGTTCGCGGTGGGTTGGGCGTTACGTCATCTCAGTCCCTGTATTCTGGCTCTAGACCATCTGTAGAAACTAGTTTTTCCTGTCCATTGACCCTTACAACATACACCTTATCGCTGACCCTCCTAATGACCTCCTGCGGTACGAAGTAGGGTGGCTGAAGCGGTCAGTGCACTGCGTTGATAGCAGTTGCCTCTGCTATCGTGGTGAGGCCTTGTCCGACGACTATAGTGCTGCGAAGGTGAGCGGCTTGTGGTGGGTGAGCAGGGTAAATGCTTGCCCCTCCAGGATTTGCTGGAAGTGCTTGACAGCAGCAAATGCTCCAAGCAGCTCACGGCCATACGTGCTGTATTTCCGCTCCGCTATACTGAGGAGTCTGAAGAAAAATACGATTGGTCGCCAGGTGTTTCCATGAAGTTGTTCAAGGATAGCTCCAAGGTCCATGCTGAATGCATCCGTCGCAAGACAAAAAACTACTAAATCAACTATTATTGAACTCTTTCGAGTGAATAAATGGATTAAATTAAAAATAACTTCCTATTATAAAATAACACACAATAACCAACAATTTAACCATTCCAAACTTTCTCATTCTCATCTGCAAGGCTCTAACCGCCACCAAGAAAATCTCCAGAAATATTGAGATTATTTGGTAAAGGTCTACAACGTACCGAAAAATATTAGAAAAATTAATTGTACATAGTTTAGGGTTAATAAACTATTTCTTTTTATTTAATAATCAATTTTTTAGTCGCATTGTTTATTTATGTCAGCATGGATTGTCAGGATGGATCCTTATTCCTAGCACCATCGCCTTCCTCCCGATTTTCCTTGCTTTTTCGATTATACTGTATTTGTCTGCCCTCCCAGGTTCCTCCAACCACTCATCCACTATATATCTTCCCTCTTCTCTAATTTCTTTCTCCCTTTCCCACAAACTATCTCTGTCCTTACCATCCTTGAATATAATCCATCCTTTATCTTTCCTTCCTTGCAGTATTTCCACCCTCCATTCCTTCTTCCCAATTTTCGCCTTCATCCACTCCATCTACTTCCATTTCGCCCCTTTTTTACTAGAAGTCCTCTCATTTTTTCACCTTTCGATCTTTTCTTCTGTCCAAGTCTCAGTGATTCCAATAATGTCATGTTCTTTTATTATTTTCCAAGTTTCGTCATCTGTCTTTTTAGGCCCCCTGCGTTCCACGCTAATATTTTTATTTCCTCTCTTTCTGAAAAAAACCTATTCTCTCCCTCTTCCTACTTCCACACTTTCCCATTTATCCATATTGTATTGGCGCTTGTCCTCACCTAATTTCCCTTCTCCTTCTCCTCTCTTGCCCGTTTTCTCATCTCTCCTCTCATTTTCCTTTCTCCCCATGTTAAGTCACTATCTATATGTACTGCCGTTCCTGTTAGCTGTATCTTGCTTTGCATGACATTCATTTTCCCCTCCCATGTTTCTCATTTTATTCCTATTTTATCCCCCCCCCCCTGTGGTCTACTCTCCAAGCATTTCTTACCTCCACCTCTACATTTAATTTTTCTTTTATCCAAATCTGAACGCATTATGCTCTTCTCGCGTAAAAATTTTTCTCTAAAAATAAGCAAACAAGCGGAAGCTATCGTTACTGCCTCGGTAAATGGACAAGTATTACCGCATTTTATGAATGACTTACGAAGTTCAAAACAGGATAATTTTAAGATCTCAAAATCTTACAATTTCGCGTTGAAAATTAAACTCGTAGTTTTAAGGATTTTCATCGTACCATTGGAAAAATTTTTCTTGATCACCATCTGTCATGGAATCGGGTACAAAGTAGCGCGCAGCTGGTAAAGCGCCTATGTAACCCTGATTTTCCTCAGTATTGAAGAGATGCAGAAAATATCATTCCTTACTACCTGGTGGTAAAGCAAGTGCAGCCGGCATTGCACTAAGTTTCATATGAAAATAATTTAAGCTATCAATAAATTTTGTCCTCCCGCATTGTAACATGACAATGATTACATTTCGCCCTTTTAAAATTACAGTTGGTGGTTCTTCCTGATTTTCAACTATTTCTTTACGTATAAATTGAGCATCGAAACTCCCTGCATTATGCGCGATACAAATAATCTGTTCGAATTCTGAGTTCTAGCGGATAACTAAATCGAGCAGACTTTTGACTGAATTTTAGTGAAAACTATGCTTGCGAACACCGCACGTTGCACCATGTTTCGAAATATCCTCCGAGCGAATGCAACCATCGCCCTCTTGCTGCGCATTACAATGATTTGGTATATGTATTGTTCTCGGATGATAAGTTTTGTGCTTGGATGATCTTTATAAGGGGTATCTTGCCGCGTCTCGAAGTCGTAAAATATGAAAAGGTTCTTTTTTGGCTCTCTAGACACTGTAAACATACTTCTCACTATACTCGTTTTGACACTCTGTATATAGTAATGTTTAATCATGTCGTGTTTCTTGCGGCACATCTCACACCACTTGCTACCATACACATACCGAGAATTATAAATATTCACACGTTTACAGCAAACGTTACAGAATTTTACAATGTCGCATAATTTTTTATTTTTATTTTTATACGTTCCGTCCTTTTTGTTATCATTGTAACAGGTTTGACCGACAAATAACCTGTTACATTAAGCGCATTTTATGGTGTCCTCGACCGACGGACAAGCAGAGGTCACAAAACATCTTGGGCACTTCCCCAGACATTTGTGAGCATCAACATGCTTATAACCTTTTTTACAGTAACCGCAGAAAAATCGACTACGTGGAGTCCCCGTCAGATTCAAAATAACATCGTAATGCTTCATTCGAGCATCGAATAAGAGATTGAGAGAGCATTGCACGACCATCAAAAAATGCCGGCTCGCCATTAACGAAACTTAATCTATCACAGACTGCGATGGCTATGTTACGCGGGACGTAGTATTTTTGAAATAAATCTATTTAAAAAAAACCATAACCTCTTTCGACAATTCGGATACTTGTAACAAGTACAAGAGATCTACGCGATTCTTTTATAATATTCTCCGACTATCGCGAATCTGACTCCAATTCACCACCAATGCTCGCGGCAAACATTTGTTGTTGTTGTTTTTAATAGATAATATAGAACGCTGACCTATAGAATGTATTGTTAAAGACTTTTTTTGAAACACCTGCCCGATAGGTACATTCACAATGGTTACAGTTAATGTAAAAGTATTGTCGATTTGAACAGGCTGATTAATTTGAACTAAACTACTAATTAAAAGCCATAAGTCGTGACGTGAAAAATTTTTAATCGTTGGTAAAGAAAGGCTAGTGGGACCTTGCTCAAAACTATGCCTTCTAACGCATAATCATATCATATCATGCGGCTCTGTCAAGCTTACGATATAAGCGTTATGATTGAAGCCATATAATAGGGTTAACGTTAATTGGTGATGGAAGAATTTTTAATAAAATTTTTGTACCTTTTACGCCAAATCTATGCATGTTTGCCGAGTATTTTCATAAATGATGAAATGCTCAATAATCCTCCTCCTCCTTTTCCTCCTCCTTTTATATTATATAAATAAATTGCATATTGTACTACATTTTATGTAAAAACCTGTGTGAACGGTACTTCCTTTTTGTTATTTATTGATAAAAACTAAGTAAATAGAGTAAACATAGTACTATTTTCAAAATTATATATATTTTTTTGTATGCTCTTTTGATTCTGAAATATGCAACTAATTTAATTTAAAAATTAAAAAATACCAGTACATTAACAAACCAGAAAATAATTTCTATTTATGAAAGACTTATTGTAATGAAGCCAAACTATCTTGTATGTTTAGGATTTAATCTGTAAAGCATATTATTATTTTATACATATTTTATCTAAACGTTATTCTTTGTTGATTTAAAATACAATTTATTACCTTAAAAAATATGAATATAAAGTACAATATATGAAATGCATTGTGGCAGTTAGAAAAAAGTTTAGTCAATTTACCATAAAAATCAATTGAATAACTATATACGTTTCTTTTTTTTATATTATTTATCTCCGCTATATAGACGTGGAGGTCTATATGGTATGTTTGTAAACGAAGCACATGTAATATTTTACAGAGGTGCTTGCGTCAATCGATCGAGACTTGGGCTCGAACCCGGGACGTCTGGACTACGAGCTCATCGCTCTGCCAACTGAACCACCGTTGGCCTCCAATTACTATATACGTTTTGCTCTGCCTTGTGTTGAATTTCGTCTGAAGTAGGAGTGTAGGCCACAGTTATCAACATCAATAGTCTATATAAGTTTAAAAATTATAAAAATAATAAAAGAAAACTATAAGTATATAATACATACACAATAGCGATTGCAGAAAGTACTTTAAAGTATTTGCTACGTCGACTCCAGATGGAACAGGCTGACTTCCATGTAGAAGACGTTGATAATATTCGTGTAGAGCAGCTAACTTCAAGGTATCTGAAACAGAATAATATTTTAAGCGTACATCTTACAGCTATATTTGCTATAGAACTCTGAACAGAGTTACTTAAGTTTTAATAAAAAAATCGTACATTCTAATGATTGATGAAACATTTTTGCACTACCAGACTGTTTTTTTAGAAGTTTGCAGAAGTAAGGTAGCATATCGTTGTACTCGAGTAACCGTCAATAACTATAAGATTTATTATTAAGTTCATAATAAACTGCGTTCGAATATTCTGTGTTGCTACTGCTATTGGTTTTTAAGTCTATCAATAACATTTTAAAAGCTTATTATTTTATAGACTCAGGACCTGAGCAGGGGTAGATAATACATATAAGCAAAGATCGTATGTGATGACTGAAAGTAAAATGGTAAAGATTTCTAAAAGTTGAATATCTATTTAAGCGGAATAGTCAGTCGATGTTCTAATTAATTTCGGGTCAATATAAATCCATTCCAATAAAATCTGATTCGGTTCCAGTTAAGTTCGGGTCAATTCTGATCATTTGCCATTCAGTTTCGGTCAGTTCAAGTCAGTTTCGGTTAGGTTTCGGTTCAGCTCCCTTCAGTTCCTATCAGTTTCGGTTCAGCTCCGTTCAGTTGCCATCAGTTTCGGTCCAGTTCCTGTCAGTTATAGTTCGTTAAATGTTAGACCGGACAACGTGCGCACGGACGGATCCATATGATAGAAGAAGGAGATTGTTTTAAGTAGTTCTATAATATATTAGCGGATTTTAAAGTATTTTTTTAAATAATATATCTTCCGACAAAAAAAACTTTTAGATCTACAAAGGCACACCTGTTCCAAAAATTCATCTGGATTTTCAGGTGGAATTCCAGATAGATTCCAGGTGGATTCCACTGAAAGGCACGGGAATGACTGGAATACAATGCTGGAATTCCAGTTAAAACTAGGTCAATATCCAGGTTCCGTATTTTTGCAACTAATTACTAAAAATTGAAAATTGAAGATTCACATAGATTTGGTGCACATATTTAGTGTGACCATGCGATGATAACACTCAAACTTTAAAATTAAGCTTACATATTCAATTTTTTTATTTTTTTTTAAATTCAATTAAACTACAAAAATTCGAATATTAAAGTTGAATTTCCCCGTTTGGGGGTTATCATGTATGGTAACACCAAACATGAGTACCAAATCTACGAGAAATTCAATTTTTAAAACTTAGTTTCAAAAATCTAGGTCCTGGAATTCCACCTTAATTTACCTTGAATTCCAGGTGGTTTTTTTTAATAGTAGCTTTTGCAGCGCAGCAGCTCACGGCCTCGTTCTTAAAGTAAGATTTAATAATATTAATAATAAATAAATAATAAGCAATAATTATAAATAGAATACTAAAAGTAACTAAGAAAGAATGAGTTTTCAATGTATCAATTGTAATCGAAGCACGGCACACGAGAGCGAATATCCGCACAAAGAGGAAACCAATAACTCTCCCCCACCAGTGGACTGCATGAAGAAGATCGGAACAAAAGGGAGAGGCCGATTACGATATAGGTATACAGCGGCTGCTCGCGCGCCTTCGATAGCATAGTACCGTAGAGCGCACGCTATAGGTATACTAATATATACTCGCTCGGCCTTTATATTCGACACTCTCGTTGCCAAAAATCAGTTTCGCACGAACCAGCGACCGACCCGGACGGGCCAAGCTACTGCTGAGCATTAGCATTAATCGTGCGTACACGTTTAATGCCTATGCAAAGCTAACTATACCCTTTTCCTGACTAGTAACTGGTATTAGTCAGTTGTGCGCACATAGCTGATAGAAACTAGCTCTAGAAAAACCCTCAGACTTACATCGTGAACACACGCCTCAAGTGTAAGCAATTCTCCCGTACCTTGGAGAGTCGGAGTACGACTCTCGATCAGTGTGCACTCGAGTAGAGATAGTACCGTCACCGGTCGACTCTTGAAAATTATCAGACCTCCAGACGCGACGAGGAGGTTAGCACGACGGAATAGGGAAGGGAGTAGGGAACACTAAATACTAGGGCAGCGAGACACGAGCACTCTCCCGGGGCACTGTTGCATCCTAAAAAGGACATGCACTAACTCGGATACATTTTGTTTTTCGGTGCCGAACGCGACGACGGGCTAGCACACGGCTAGCAGACCACGCGACTGGCCAGCCGCCATGACACCCCGACAGTCATACTCGGTGACCGTCAGGAACGCGAGGACGGATCACCAGGATGACGTCGCCGAGGTCCTTTGCGCTCTGTTGCAGGTGCAGAGAGAGACAGCGCCACCGGTGATGCACCACGCGCACACACACACAAGCACGCACACGACGCGCACGCAAGCACTACTGGCGCGAGAGAGAGCGCTATACCGCCACGCGCGCGAGAGAGAGGGAGAACGAGGCGCCGCGTTATCTAGTAGGCGCGAAAGAGAGGGGAGACCCGAGCCACGCGGTACATGAGCGCGAGAGAGAGAGAGAGGAGACGTGCGCGAACTGACTCACGGCGACGGCGCGGCAACGTAAGTTAACTACTGATTTAAGCCCTTCTTTAGGGATAATCGAAACGCGGAAATCGGGCGCATGCGCGAACTATAGGCAGCGTCGACTGCTGCCACAACCCGTGTATAAACGTTTTCGCGGCCGGGAAAATTCCGAGCGATAAGTTTTCGGGACAAGGTTGGCCCGCACAGGAGTTGAGTGCTGTTTAAGCCACTCCTCGAAACATAGCGGGCCTCCTTTCTTCTCACTCTCGCAACACCCGAATCGCGCGCGCAATCCTGGTCACGGGTGATTGGCCGAAACTACTCACGTAGTCGGTTTCGGACAGATTTTCCAAAATGTTGAAAAGACTGCTTGTAGAAGTATGTTTTTATAGTGGAATTCGTGTAAACTGTTCAGAGCTACAGCTCGCAAGCATTTACACCAAGAGTTTCTACGAATTGAACAGAACTGCTGTTGCGATATTCATCAGTGGAAGCCTTGTGATATCAAATGGCCCAAATGTCTCTAATCATTCTGCTTAGTGAAGCTGGATTGTTGCGGATCGCTCCACCATAGTAAGGTGAAATAATAATTGTTTATTTACTTCAATTTTCAGTGAAGGCATTGAATGAATTGGCGATGAATGAGAAGTGGATGCAGCTGGATTTGGGCAGATAAGTAAAAACCCATTTTTTAATTAAATAAGATTTATTTCTTGTAAGAAACAATAGTGTGTAATAATAATCTTTTCTTTTAGCTGCAGGTTCAATATCTACACCAAGAGTTCAAGAGAGGCAGAGAATCTTTTGTAATTTTGTTGTAGCAATAGATATTTCAAAAATATTTAAAAAAATAAATACGACTGATTGAGGTTCTCCTGGCTCTAACATTCGACTCGTCAACAGGAAACTCAAGGTATGTTATTTAGTCAATAACACAGCCCCACGAAAAAAAAGTTGTATGTGCGAAAGATACCACCATGATATCTATACTTTTTCGAGGTCGCTGATTCCGAATCCGAGGTCCATTTGACCAGGTCAGGTCAGGGTGAAGGTCAGGTCAAGGTCAAATTCAGAAAATGCATTTGAAGCAAAGTAAATCAGTATATTTACATGTTTTTGGGGTCGCTGATTCCGAATCCGAGGTCCATTTAACCAGGTGAGGTCAGGGTGAAGGTCTGGTCAAGTTCAAATTCAGAAAATGCATTTGAAACAAAGTAAATCAGTATATGTACATGTTTTTGGGGTCACTGATTCCGAATGCGAGGTCCATTTGACCTGGTCAGGTCAGGGTGAAGGTCAGGTCAAGGTCAAATTCAGAAAATGCATTTGAAATAAAGTAAATCAGTATATTTACATGTTTTTCGGGTCGCTGAATCCGCATCCGACGTCTATTTGACCCGATCAGGTCAGGGTCATGGTCAGGTCAAAGTAGAATCCAGAAGATGCATTGCAAACAAAGTAAACCAGTATATTTACATGTTTTTGGGATGCATACTCTAAAAGAGCATCTTTATCACTTAATTTTTTTTTGCTATACTGGACTCATTTATTACAAAAAAATCTAAGGGGTAGTTTCCTTTTGCGTTACACACCTTTTTTCTCTGCTTCTCTCTTTAAGTTCCAGCAGAAATCTAGGGGGAGCTAGGATTTCTAATACCGTCACTGCGAGAGTGAGTATGGCAGATCAACAAGTCTGCTCTTGCTCTGATGCTCTTTCAGAGTATGGAATCAACAATTTCTCCCTCTGGGGCTGTGGAATATCCCTAAACAAATCAGCTAGCCCGAAACTTGAAACGCAAGGCGACTCACCTAATCAAGCACCCCGTAATGTGAGAGGCACGGAGACTAACGTTAGGCAAGCATCTTGTAATGTGAAAGGCAAGCAGTCTCACGTTAAACAAGCACCCCGATCGTAAAACGCAATGAAGAAGTGAAAGAAAGTGACAGTGTAGTCACTGATGGAGAGAAATTTGTAGAAAGCGATGATACATCCACTGACGATGACGAAGATTATACTCCTTATACTGTGAAAGGTAAAGCTCCAAAACAAATTTCAAGGGAGTAATTGAATGACCTCGTGAGAGATATAGGGCTGCCAAAAGATAAAGCAGAATGTTTAACATCATTTATGAAAGATAAAAATTGGTTGGAGAAAAACGTGAAAGTAGACAGCTTTTGTAATAGGGAGGAGGCATTCAGGCAATTCTTTACAATGTCAATAGAACCCTCATTAGTATATTGTAACGATGTAAATAGGCTCATGGATGAATTAGCACCTGGTGTTTACAAAGACGATGAATGGAGACTTTTTTTGGATTCATCAACGCGAAGTTTGAAGGCAGTGTTACTACACAATACGAACGTCTACGCACCAATACCGCTAGCACATTCGACAGAACTTAAAGAGAGCTTTGAAGATATTCAGTTAGTGTTAAATAAAATAAAATAGGCAGAACACAAGTGGTTAGTTTGCGAAGATCTAAAAATTTTGACAGTCATTTTAGGGTCAATCTAGATTCACTAAGTATCCTTATTTCTTATGTTTGTGGGATAGCCGTGATCGTAAGAATCATTACGTCAAGAAAGTATGGACTTAAAGAACTTCGTTTCAGGTTCATTTGATGAATGTAATCCGTGAACCTCTGGTGGACCATAACAGAATAGTGCTTTCACCCCTTCATATCAAACTAGGCCTAATGAAGCAGTTTGTTAAAGCCCTATCTAAGTAAGGTGAAGAATGCGTTTTCGATGGGCCACAAATTAGAAAGATGCTCAGAGGTGATAGTTTTATTGAGCACATGAATGATACAGAGAAAGCTGCATGGAATAGTTTTAAAGGAACTGTAAAAGATTTCCTGTGCAATAAAAAAAGTGAAAACTATAAAGAAATAGTAGCTGAAATGGTTCAAAATTTCGGGGCGTCAGGGTGCAATATGAACTTGAAATTAAATTTTCTTGACTCTCACATTGACTACTTCCCAATCAACTTAGGAGCTTACAGTGAAGAACAAGGAGAGAGATTAGTATCAAGGCAATGGGATGTCAATGTGATGGCAGATTTCTGCTGGAACTTAAAGAGAGCAGCAGAGAAAAAAGGTAAGAAACGCAAAAGGAAACTACCCCTTAGATTTTTTTGTAATAAATGAGTCCGGTATAGCAAAAAAAATTAAGTGAGAAAGATGCTCTTTTAGAGTATGCATCCCAAAAACATGTAAATATACTAATTTACTTTGTTTCAAATGCATTTTCTGAATTTGACCTTGACCTGACCTTCACCCTGACCTGACCCGGTCAAATGGACCTCGGATTCGGAATCAGCGACCTCGAAAACGTGTAGATATCATGTTGGTATCTTTCGCACATACAACTTTTTTTTTCGTGGGGCTGCGTAATTTAAAAAGTCTAACATTATTAATATATTTTTACATTTTAGAAAAAGAAGTTTTTAAGAAGAAAAGAGAACTTGTTACATTCAACTTTAAAGCTGTTTTCTGGAAAACATGAAATTTTGAAATTTGGCGTAACCTACAGGTCCAACGGATTGATCAATTTTGATGTAATTGGTCTTAAATTGTTTGTTATTGATGTCATTATCGTGTGAAGAGTTGTATAAATAAAATTTTTTTGATTAAATACTAAAATGAGTTCAAAAACTGCATAAATTCATAAAATTTCTTAAATTTTTACTAAATATATGATTTATATCAACTAAAATTTTTCCACACTAGTATTGTGACGCGTAATTATTAAATATCTAAATCTTATGCCTCTTCGCGAACTAGGACTGGATACGAACGGTTAATTTGGTTAATTGCCCCGCACGAGCAAGGGAAGCACCTACCGGGGGAGCTGCTATAAGTGTCTGCGAGTGCGAGCAAGAGAGAGAGAAAGAGATATGACGTGATTGGGAAGATCGCGGCGCGTGCTTGAGATATTTGAGAGAGAGACCACAGCTTTGAAAGGGTCTCGACTTTGACCGGGATGACTCTCTTTTTGGCCATAATGATGATCAGCTTGCATTCAGGGGCCACTGTGAAGACAATAGCGGCGTAGGCTCGGATGGACGCGTCGGCGAATCCGTGCAGATCCCATGGGCTGCTGCGAGTGGTGCCGATCCATCTGGGCAAGTGAATTGCCGGCAAGTGTTGCAGAGCCACTCTGAAGGTCAGCCACCTGCCGAGGATCTCTCGAGGCAACGACTCGTCCCAGTCCTGCTTGTTGATACAATTAGCCTGTAATATAATATAATTTTTGCAGCAATTGTTCGTTTAGTAATCGATGCCGAGAGGGGAGGCAGCGATGACGTGAATAAAAATTCATCCCCTTCAGTGTCCCACTTCAACCCAAGCGTTGAAACGATGTCTCCGCCTGTAAAAGGAAGGTCGCGAACTTTATCTCCTGGCCAATTCTGAATAAGCGATGGTAGCGAGCTGGCCTACTGACCTCGCTGTATACCTACTGTTGCTAATAGATCGATTAGTTGATCACGTTGAGCAAGTGCCTGTGCTTCGTCATCTCTTCATAGAAAAATATCATCGATGTAAATCTGATCGAGTAATAAATGAAACGCTAGTGGGTGCGAGTCTCGTCCGTCCTTTGCGAGCTGGATGAGCGTCATCGCGAGATGCAGAGCGCAAGACAGCCCGTAGGTTACCGTCAAGGCTACAAAATCAATGATCGGAGAGCTTGATGATTCTCGGTAGACGAGTCTCTACCAATCATCTGCCGAAACATTTTTACAATGTCCGTAGAGAATGCAACTCGATTGGACTGCCAGCGAGAAATTACAAGCGTGACATTCGGTTGCAGTTTGCGCCCGGGTAACAGCAAGTCGTTCAGCAACTTTCCACTTGAGGCCGATTACGATGCGTTGAAGACGACGTGAATCATTTTTGAATCTGCGCAGAAAATTCCATGATGCGGCAGATAATAGTGGAAGTCGTTCGCAGGATGCGAAACAGCCTTCATGTGACCAAGTTCGACGTATTCTTGCATGAAATCTGAATACGCCTGTCGAAAACTCGGGTCTAGCATGCGACGCTTTTCTGACCGGGGGAGACAAGCGACCGCGATATCTCGGATGCCGGGGAAGGCTTCGCGGTGAGCAAAGGGCAGTTGAACGATGAATCGGCCTTGTTCGTTGCGAGAATATGTACCGAAAATATACTGATCACAGTACTCTTCGCTCGGCGAGAGCGTAGCGGTAGTCGGTACTTCCTCGATCTCCCAGAAGCGAGAAAGCACCTCGTCAAGTGATGGTTCAGTCACCGTGTAAAAGGCAGTGACATTGGGTGAAGCATGCTCGACGAAATGTGCACTTAATGCTCCGGTCAGAATCCACCCGAAGGCGCTGTTCTGAGCTATCGGCGCATCCTTTTTCCATGCACGAGTCCTTCGCGCAGGATAATTGTGTACAAATCAGCGCCTAAAATCATGTCGATCTTTCCGGGCGTGTGATAATGCGGATCTGCTAAAGAGAGATCCTGAAGATGAGTCCATTCTCTAGCGGAAATCTTTTCTTGCTCCTTTCTCTCCTCTTGCTCTCGACGTCGAATGACCGCCGACATCGAAAATCTCGATGGAAACGGCTCGGAGTTTGTTTGAAAGTTGCACAGCTAAAAACTCGGAAATAAACGAGCGTTGTGCTCCCGGATCGATGAATGCCCGAGCAGAAAGTGAATTGCCACAACGATCGCGCACGATGATCACAGCGGTGGCCAACAAGGCAGATTTCTGCAATGACGCCAGTGCATCGTGACCGATGCGGTAGAAACGACGTTTGCGTAGGGATCGCTATCTCGAACCTCGTCGGCGGAAGTCGGAGCCGTTTGAGAATGTTGCTATGCATCAAAATGCAACATCGTATGATGCAGCTGCCTGCATACGATACAACGGTTCGGTGATTTGCATGACTGAGGCGGTGCGCGTTTTCCGAAGACAATTAATGCAATCTGCTTGATGCTACGCTGAATCGAGAGAATCGATGCGCCGTTGCAAAAATGAAAGAAGATCCGCGTGGGTGTAGAACCCTTCTTTACCCTCTTTCGAAATTTCCCACGTTTCACGCGTGTGAGTGTCAAGTTTTCGCAAAATACAGTAAACGAACCAGTTGTCGTATTGATTGACTTCACAGCCGAGCCTATCAAGTCCGGGATCTGCAACGACAACTGCATCGAGTAATTCCTCGAGATCTTGCAGATTCTTGGAGCGAGCTGACGGTAGATGAACTAACGCGTCGTGATGATTAGCTAGTCGCTTGCGCGAATTGTCATAACGAGTCGTGAGAATATCCCAAGCGACCTTGAAGTTTTCCGCGGTGACCTCCATGCCTTGAAGACGCGCGGCAGCCTTTCCTTCGACAGAGCTGAGGAGATATTGGAGTTTATCGACTTCCGAATACTCCCTTTTATTTGCAATAAGTGAGGAGAACCGTTGCTTGATTGAGTCCCACTTACTCTGTTTGCCGTGGTACCTTGATGTGCTCCGAAATCGGAGTGCGTACCGTATCGCGTGGAGTCGGTGCGCCGGCCTGCCCGTTCGCTGATTGAACTGGATTTGGTAGCGGCGCGCGTAACCGCTCAACATCGGCATTGAGCTCCGCGAGCGTCGTGATATACGCGTACTCGGCAATGTTAAAATACTGTTTCGTAAAATATTCATGATCCTTTTTCTCCGTTTCGTACTGGAGCAGGGATTCATGGCGCTTGAACAAATCATTATAATATCGCTCGAGTAATTTGACACGTTCCTCGAGATAAGTGGCGGTGATCGTTTCCGGAGATTTCTTCTCCTTCGTATTTTTGACGAAATTTGCAATACACATCACAGTGCGGACCTGCGCAATTAGAAACGTGTCCGCCATTGTTTGAAGCAAAACTCACGTGAGACTTTGAGCGAGAGCTTTGTTGATCGAATTTTCCGACACGAAAATTCTGAGAATGCTAGACAATGCGCACTGAATTTTTAACTAAATTCGCGCGAGAAGCTATTTTTCGAAACGATATTCGAAATTGAAATGTACGCAGAATTTCGCCGGGAGTTGCGACTCGTACCTGGATTGCAATGCCGATACATGAAGACTAGAGCTTGCCGTTGCTTGAAGCCTGGTTTAGCGCCGAAGATGGCCAATAAAGCATACAGGCGTGACGGGAAGGCGAAGCTGCTTGAAGTCACTGGGTGATGATCGGCTGCCTCCTGGGTGAGAGAAGTTTATTCATATTATTCACAGCGATTATAGATCATAATAACCATCCTACTTTGAAATATTAAATATTAACATAACGGGAACTAAAATTCGAAGTGCAACTGTATTCTAAATATTTACTACTTTATAATACTTCTACTTATATTATATTCTTCATTACATCATAAAATTTAATTAATATCAATCAACGAATACTCAAATTCCTCTCGCATTCATTGATATAAACAAAGGAACTAACAAAACATTAAATTAAATACAACATTTTCCCCAAAACAGATCAAGCAACAAACAATTAAAAACAATAAATAAATAACCAATTTAAACTAAAATTGTAACAATCCAAATCTTAAATTAGAACAAACCCGACCTTCCTAAAAATATTAATAAATTAAAGCTTAATATAATTTTTTACCATTCTCATTTAGACCATTACATGCATAAGAGTAAAAAAGCGTGATAAGCTAGAGCGAGCCAGGGTAGGGCCCGAGCAGAGATAGTATAAGAGAGCACCATCTTTATGCGTAGAGTGTGTGAGAGGACGATTAAGGAAGGAAGGCATACAGGCTACGACCGAGCCTTGCTGCTGCACAATCTTAATCGTTTTTCCAGCGTTTAGCCGGCTAGAGAACGGAGTAGTTTTTAATTAAAGAGTAATAGTAGTATAGTAAAGGTTATAGCGAGAAAGGGGTGGGGGGAGTGTGGGTAAGTGCGTGGTATTACACGTGCGGGTTATGTGGAGTGGGCGGAGTGGGGGTAGTCGCGTGGAGGGGGCAGGGGGGAA
This sequence comes from Megastigmus dorsalis, assembly GCA_900490025.1. NCBI lineage: Eukaryota > Metazoa > Arthropoda > Insecta > Hymenoptera > Megastigmidae > Megastigmus > Megastigmus dorsalis. The sequence goes on along the minus strand of UELU01136577.1, from coordinate 1,260 downwards.
GCCCCGGGGTATTACACGAGAGGGTTACATGGAGTGGGGGTAGGCGCGTGGGGGAGGGAGCGGGGATAGGCCCGTAGTATTGCACGAGAGGGTTACATGGAGTTGGAGGAGAGGGGCAGCCGCGTGGTATTGCATGAGAGGGTTAGGTGAAAGTGGGCGTGAGCGTAAGCGAGTTGCACGGTTGTGGTGTTAAGAGGTGGAAGGAGTGAGGGTAAGTGGTGGGGGAGAGAGAGAGAGAGAGGCAGGTATGAGTTTAGCGTGGTGTAAACGCTGTTGGAAGGAGTGGAGGGGGGCTGGGTCCGTTCTAAACTTACGAGGTGTTGCTGGTGGCCCATCAATGCTTCGTATGAATAGGCAAAGCACTTGTAACGTGCGAGCCAGAGATCGATCGATAGATATTTGTTCATTTGTATATAAATACAAAACAGATAGTTACAGTGTACATATAATTGTATAGTATATATATATATATATATATATATAAAAGTCAGTCCTCATTTTTCGCTAATATAAATATTGCACTTAGTTACTATCTATGATATGATGATGATGACACAGCATAAGTTAAAAATTTTAATACAAAAATCAGTCAATAAAAAATTCAGTCTTAAAAATATTTAAGGGGGTGTCAAAGTCCTACAGTTACCACTCAAACTGTTTTACTGATCGGATATGAATAATTAGTAATAACTAAATAAATAGGTAAAATTATGCAAATCATAAATACAAGTGCACTTCGTCTATTAATTATCTATCTTCCAGCAAAATTTCAAGTGAATATTTCAACGACACCTTCAAAAATTTCTGCACCGAAAAAATAAGTATTTGCATCGAAATGAGTGCGTTTTTTCGGTGCAGAAATTTTTAAAGGTGTACTTGAAATATTTACTTCAAACTTTGCCAGATGATAGATAATTCTTAGAGGTAGTGCACCTGTATTTGGAATATTCATAATTTCAAGTATTTATTTAGCTATATTGAATTATTGAATATCCGGTTGGTAAGGCAGAAACTGTTTTATCGGTCGGATATGGATAGTTAATAATAACTAAACAAATACTTAAAATTATTCAAATCCCAAATATAGGTGCGCTACCTCTGCGAATTGTCTATGACTTGGCAAAGTTACAAGTAAATATTTCAAGTACACCCTTAAAAATTTCTGCACCGAAAAAACGCACTCATTTTGATGCAAATACTTATTTTTTCGGTGCAGAAATTTTTGAAGGTGTCGTTGAAATATACACTTGAAATTTTGCT
>UELU01136572.1:0-21176 GCA_900490025.1 Megastigmus dorsalis | reverse complement strand
ATATATATATGTATAGAGTGAGCAAAAGAGAGAGGGAGAGAGAGAGAGAGAAATGAGAAAAATCAAACTATATATATATAAAGAGAGGAGAGTGAGAGGAAAGAGAGAGGGGAAAAAATGAAAGAGGAAGAGAAAAGTGATAAAAAATGAAATTATATATGTACATTATATTTATACATGCGTACGTATAAAGAGAGTTTTTTAATTTTAGAATGGACATGTACGTACGTACGTACGTACGCTTTTTTACCAACTTTGATAGACCATAAAAATAAAATGAATAAAAAATGAATGACATCAAGTACATCAAATCAAGTGTTGATATAATGCGATTCCAATTATTGATAAAAAAAAATTTCTCGGGATATTTTTTACAGTATTAGGGGGTTTTTACAGAAAAACTCACATCCCACATCACGCAAATTAATATAATGTAAATGTGACGGGAAATTAACCGTCATTTGCCTCCCAATTATAAACGCGGGGAAGCTACCGAGTCGCTTCCATGCTCAGTCAAATTCCCCCGTTATAACATCTACCTCCATCTGTCTTTGTCGTGCTCTCTCTCTCTTTTTTCCGTCTCAAGGCTGGCAAGACCAAAGCAATTTTATTTGGATATCGTGAATACGTTAATGATTTGGTCAAAATGGGATTACCAGACATTGATATGGGGGGTGGAGCGCTTGTGCCTTTTTCCGACACCGACGTGAGCCTCGATGTTACATTGGATAGTAAATTAACGTGGAAACCGCAGGTCGATTGTGTAACGAAAAAAGTCAATAAAGCCCTTTACAGCCTGCGGTTCATAAGGGCATGTACCACCGAGGTATTACGCAAAAGGCTGATTGAAGTTTTAGTTCTAGCTCGTCAGACGAGCAAAGAATTAGGCTACAGAGACTGAATAACACATGTGTGCGATTTATCTACGGTGTTAGGAGGGATGAGTACATCACTCCCTATAGAAAGCGGCTAGGCTGGTTGCGCGTTGACAGTCGAAGGATGTATTTTGCTGACATTTTAATATATAAAACCATTCGACTTAATGAACCAGGGTATTTAGTGGCATTTTTCACTGAACACCAGTTCAGGTGCGCTAGCAGGGGTGATACGCAAGAACTCTCTGTGTCAAGAGTGCGCACGGAATCTGGCTTGAGATCTTTCCAGGTTCAGTGTGCGCGCTATTGGAACTCTTCCAATAAGGCTGCGCAATCTTCCATCTTTGTGCGGATTTAAAACAGCGGTCCTTAAACACCTTCTCGAGCTCGATCCCTAGTCATCCAGAGACGGAGCCTGTGGTCTTAGTGCTGTATAGACCTACACCCACACAGGGGACAAACAGATGCATTTTCTTTATGTTAATTTATTTTGTTTTGTTCCCTAAACATCGTTTTTAAATTGAGTGAGTGTATTTATTAGTGGGAATGGGTGCATGTGTAAAATGAGTGAATGTTTAAATTTTAAAATACAATTGACTGATATATATAGACCGCTTGATTTACCTGGTGTTACATTAGATAGTAAATTAACGTGGAAACCGCAGGTCTTTTATTTAACTAAAAAAGTAAATAAAGCCCTTTACAGCCTGCAGTTTATAAGGGCATGTACCACCGAGACTTTACGCAGAAGATAGACATCTAGACTATTGCGCTGCACTGAGAGAAAAACAAAGTTGTAGTTGCTGTATACCATTCGGTTTCGCTAACCGGAGAAGTCTCCAGTATACACTACTGAATATTCCGGTACAGGCTACCGGAGTCTCCAGTAGCCTATACTGTATCTTTGTACAGTAGGACGAACCGGACTGACACAGTTAGTGTTACCGGGACAGTGAAAGTGCAAAACCTAACCTAAATGTCCTGCATTGTATTTTTTGTATTAGACAAAACTTTTAACATTCTCAAAACTAATTATTATTCTTGAGTATATTTTTAGAGATTATTTGTGTTCAATTTCTTTAATCAAGTGCAAGAGAGAATCTTTAATAAAATGAAAAATCATGAGCATTCGTATAGCATCCTACATAGTTGGTTAATTAAATGCATTATTATTAAAAGATGTTTCTAAATTACCTAATATTCATTCATGTTTACTTATAACTAAAAATAAAGATTTATATATTGCGACTAAATATATTTTATAAGAACGAATAAAACAACTTAACTAAATGGTATTTCTTCTTTTGATGGTGATAAAGTTATCCTTGGAATTAACATTGATTTACACATACTTTTTCCACTTAAAACTTCTGCTTGAATTGAATATCTTAACAGTTTTTTTATTAGTAATCTTGTTCCATTACAAAGCCCTTCATTCAAATTTAAATTCCTTGAAAGAATTACAATAGCTCCAATTTTTAATTTTAATTTATGCTATGGAAGACCATTAGGAGTTAATGAATTAAAAAAATTCGGTTGGTAACATAATGTCCAAATATTCTTCATTATCATCATTTGCTGTATCTATGCTTATTCACTTTACCCTTCCATAATATTTAAAATATTATTATTAATATTGATTACATCATGATTTTTAGGAGATAAAATAACTTTATTTTTTAATATTTTATCATTTATTTTTATTTTATTAAAAAAAATATCTGCAATAATTTCTTGTTCTTTACTTATTATATTATCTGGAATTGCAAGTAGCTCAATTTCTCTTTCATGTGAATTTGAACATAGTCCTTCACCTATACTTAATAACCATTGCTTGAAATTATTGTCATTGTCTGATATTGTAAGGTTTCCATTTAGTGTCATACGTATAAAACATGGCCATAAATAACTGCACTTGACTGAATTTTCAATAACTTTAATATGATTGCTATGACGAACAACTGGTAATGTTTGCCTAAAATCACCTTAAGCAAGTACAAATTTACAACCAAATATTTCTTTGACATTAGATACCTTGAAGTAGGCGATAGACCGCTTCGAAAGCAAATTTTTATGTCATAGAAATTTCATACCATATTACAATTTGTACTTCTTTTAACTTTTACCATCACTTGAATTATGGTTTATGTTGCATGTGGAACTCTCTGTTATATTGAGTGGTAATTTAAATGTAGTATGAACTGTTCTTCCATTAGTCATTAAATTTACTGTAATGCCTGTCCAAGCTACACATAAAAATAATATATTTGAAAATTTCAAATAATCTGTTAAGACATTAAGTAAATAACTTTTTCCACTTCCTCCTGATCCATCAATAAAAATACAATTTTGATGTTCCTATTTTAAACATTCTACAACAGCATCAAATACCTTTAGCTGACCGTTTTTTAATGAATCTATTTTATGTTGTAATTTATTATAAACGTTACTTTATTGGTAAAATGTTGTTACATCATCATATTCTTCTATATGCGCAAATATATCTAGTAAAGGAAAATCAATCAAAGGATATCCATTTATTTGTAAATTTTTATCAATAATATTTAATGCTATGTTTTCGTCTACACTATTCTCATATTGAAGCTGATAAAAACAAATTTTTTTATTTTTCATATAAATAATTTACAAAGTGCAATAGGAAATTGGATTTGTAACGCTTCTTCTATAATAATATATTATGGAATCAACGGTGCGTAAATCTTGAAATGAAGTTGCTCCTTTGACATGTAAAAGCAATATAATAAAATATCTTTGTCGATCCTTCGGATGGACTAAATACATTCTGCTTAACCCTTTAACGTCAAAACAGCCACTTTTTGGAATGCTATGTTTGATAGCATATTTAAATAAGAAACCGATTGAATTAAATGATAAAATTTCGTACCCTACTATTTTCGAGGGTGCTCTTTCAGAATCCGGCGGAAAAATTTTGAAATTTTCCGATTTTCCATGAGAATTTTCCGTTTTAAGTAAAAAAAACTCGTTTTTTTCGACGACATTTTTATTTTAATCGAATTTTTCGACTCGAATCGATAAGTCAATCTAGTTGAATTGTTTCAAAATTTTGTTTTTTTTGTCTAAGCTTTCAAATTATAACCATAGGTTTTGGAAATTAAAATCCTACAAGAAGGAATTACCCAACAGGTACAAGTTTAAAAAAAAACGGTATAATTTGTCATACTATTTAATAAATAAATAGTTACATGTAAAAAGCAGCTTCGAAGAACCAGCTTCGGAGAAAGTGGTTTCACTTTAATATAGTATAAGATTTGACTTTTGATGCACAATTACCAGTGGGAATAGTGGAAGTAAAAGAAAGAGTGAGTTTTCCACGTGTTCTTTTTCTTTCTTTCCAGTGCTTTTATTGAAATTTATTTATATGGGAGGGTCCACCAAAAACCGGGCAGCGGGCGCATTTTTTGCTTAAAAGGTGCTTTCTTCAACTCACCTATAGAAAAAAACAAAGCATGAATATCGATAGATTTTTTTCTGCTCTTTCTAATGATGCTATTATTTTTACTCTAAAACACTTTTTTCTGGTCGAAAATTCAATTTGAATGTTCAGATCATTCCAAAAAAAAATATATAAATTTTTTTTTGAAAATAAATTTCACCATTCTAAAGTACAAGTCTTAAGCTACATAACCCTACATTTTCAAATTGGAGAAATAAAGGGTTCAAAAGTAATAAGATTAAAAGGACAGCAGTAAGACGCGTGCAAGCGCAGCGCATAAGGCACGCGCGGTTACTCGCTGCTATCCTTTTAATCTTATTACTTTTGAACCCTTTATATCTCCAACTTGAAAATTTCGGGTTTTGTAGCTTAAGACTTGTACTTTCGAATGGTGAAATTTATTTAAAAAAAAAAGTATATATTTTTTTTGGGATGGTCCGAACATTAAAATTGAATTTTCGACCAGAAAAAAGTCTTTTCGAGTAAAAATAATAGCAGCATTAGAAAGAGCAGGAAAAAATCTATTGATATACATGCTTTGTTTTTTTTCTGGCACCCTCAACGAAAGATTATGACCGAGTTGAAGAGTGCGCTTTTTACGCAAAAAATGGGCTGCGCGCGACCACTGACCGGTTTTGGGTGGACGCTCCCATATACAGGATGGATCGATTTCAGATAACAGGCTATATATCATTCAATAGATCACAAAATTCTAAGAACAACGCATTTTTTCGTTTTTCGATCCGACAAGTAGTTTCCGAGTCATTAATTGTTGAAAGTTAGGAAGATGTACAATAAAATTTTATACTTAAAAAATCTGGTTTTGCTAAGGTCTGAAGATTTAGAAAATTTTGGGGTCTACTTAAAGTGTAGAAAGATACATTTAATATTAAAGGACACCCGTAGCGGCCCATGGTCAAACTTGACTTGAATCCTGTAAAATCGATTTCAGCACAAAGAATCCTTAAACTCTGAAGTATTTGAATATAAAATATCTTCTCTATGAAGTGGAAAATATAAAAAAAGTGATTTTTTCTAATTTTTAATACTAGATGTCGGATTAAATCTTGAGTTTTTCACTCATTTTAACAAAATTGACTTGATTTTTTTTTATATTTCCGCGTATTTCCCCCGATTAAATTTTATTCCAATATTAATATTTTGATCAGCTCTAATGTAAGGTTTATTTATTTTCTATGCATTCGTCGGCGTCCTCCTTTACTATGTAAATAATCAGGAGAGTAAGTAATACTTACGAAAAAAGAACAAAAATACTGTAAAATCAATAATGAAATAAAACTTGCTTAAAATTTGACAAAATTAAGAAAAATTAAAGATTAGATTAACTAAAATACTAATAAGCAATTTACCATATATTTGTTAAAGAAATCAGCTGTTGGTATGTGATGGGGCAGCCCAACATTTTAAAAACAAAAGTAATTTTCAAAATCTTATTTTTTAAGCAAAAGATTTTAAAATAAAAGCAGAATGGAATTTTTTGCCACTGCACATGGCAAAAGTGGGTGCGATGTAGGTGTAAATTTAAAAAGAGGGTCCCGTAGAGCTTGCTTACAGCTTATACGAGCTCGCAAAATACTTATAGCCTACGATCTTTAGATTTAGGCACAAAAGTATTGTAAAGGAACAAAAATTTAATAAAAATTTAATAAAAGCTAAATTCAATCATTCCAAAACCATTCCAGGTAATTTTAAATACCACGCTTTTATTCCAATGTATGATAATACTCTGAAACTTAAAAAAACCTCTTCTGTATCTGAGTATGATTAATTTCCTAAATTAAAAAATACAAAAATTGTTAAAAAGACTTAAATATTTAAAAGCGTAGGAGTGTAAATTGTAATGATGGTAAGTCGAGTAGCTCAGGTCGCATCTCGCCTCTAGTCGTGCGCCGACACCCTTGTGTTTGATGATTTGATAAATGAATGAGTGGCTTACACGTTCCGTCGCCGCTCGCTTCAGGCAGGTTATCCTTCGCCGCGGAAGCCACCTGGTGTTTTTTTACGCGGCACCGTCATCCAGTGTGCGTCCACACTGGCTTGTTTGATGGAAAAATCAGCGCGAAATGAATTATTGTCGCACTTACTGCGTTAGCTCGAGGCTCGGACACTTGGCGTCTTCTCTCTCTCTCTCTCTCTCTCTCTCTTTCTCTCTCTCTCTCTCTCTTTCTCTCGTTTGTTCGGCCCGCGCTGAGTTGCTGCAGCTGCGCCTGGTTCTCCCCGGGGCACCGCGGTGGCTGCCGTCTTCCTTGCTTCGTAGGATTGTAGAGGATAGTGGGAAGGGCGGGGGGGGAGGGGCTTCGTGCCTCTACCACTGCAGCTGCACTCACTTATTTTCTCACTTGAAACTGCGCACACGCGGGAGAGATGCTAGCACGTGGCGATCTCTTGGTCGGGCTCGAACAATATAGCGTCGCTTCACCTTTGCCTTCTTACCCCGGCACCCGACGCCGTTATAGTATGCATGTATGTGTAGTACATTTATCTTAAGACCAAAGATCCTCTCACTTTATTTTAGTCAAACTCCTATAATCTCCCAAACTTGTTCTTAGGCCTCGTTAGCATTAGGCTGATAAAAAAGCAGTTGGCTTTTTATTTCATGATAAAATCGAAGCTAACGGACCAACATGGCATATCAAAAAATTAAATTGAAAGAAATTTAATAATTGTGGTTATGTGGAGTTCTTCTGGGTTGCTAAGTACGCATCCGAACTTCGATTTCCTGTATTTAATATGGAGATCCATCTTGGCAACCGAAAATTTATAGAAATCAGTTTATTTGTAAATAATGTGTTTCTACGGAATCAATATTCACTTTAATGTTGCGATTAGTGTAAGAAAAGGAAGCGCAAATCTCTCTCTAATCATAGGACCAATATGACTGATCAAAAAATTAAAAAATTAAAATTCTATAGTTGTGAATAAGAATCGTTACCCAGCTGTTTCTTCAGCTGGTCGACACAAATCTGTTTTTACTATTATGAAATTCTAAAATAATAATTACACAAAGCATGCATCTTTATAGAAAAATAAAATTTATATATTTTAATATATTTAACATACATTACATATTTTTCATATTTACATATTTTATGAATGTATTTATCTCAAATTTTTAAGTTCAAGTTATTTCAACTATTTGTAATTTATCGCTTTATAATACTTCGAAATATTCTATTGAATATTCTCATTTATTAATTTTTCACGGATTTTCATTGCTTATTTTCAAGCTTTAGAACTCGTATACGTCATACAGAAAGCTGTTTTTTATGAATACTATTTTATTTCGGCATACTTTTAGTGACCATATTATGTTTCTAATATAAATATTTTTGAAAAGGAGGTTTAAAAATGACTTAGGAATAAAAAAAGACTTATAATAATTTGTATCAAAATTCATAAAATTTTACTGATTTTTAAACTGTTATATTGTTCTGACGTCTGTAATTTCAAAACAAAATAAAAAAGTAACTTTCATTTTCCATATTTTCATCTAACGCCAAGAATGGCATAATACTTGTAAACCCAACCCATGAAAAAATGGTTTTGCCAGGCTCTAATGAATTATGTAATGCAGATGAATATTTTAATTGTAGTTCTTGAAGGTATCCACAATATTTTAATTTACTTTATATTATGTACGAAACTAAAACTATTTATTATGTTATAAAATAGGCTGCAGCTATTGCCGGTGTTGAAATACCCCGCTTTTGTTATCATGAACGACTGGCTGTTGCTGGCAACTGTAGAATGTGCCTTGTGGAAATAGAAAAACAAGTGAAGGTATTATTTGAATTTCATAAAAGTCATTGAAATAGATATAATCATTAAAAAAAAAATTTTTAGCCTGTTGCAGCTTGTGCTATGCCTGTTATGAAAGGGTGGAGGGTTAAAACTAACTCGAATTTGACGCGCAAAGCAAGAGAAGGAGTTATGGAATTTCTGCTAGTAAATCATCCTTTAGATTGTCCTATTTGTGACCAAGGAGGAGAATGCGATTTGCAAGATCAGAGTATGGCATTTGGAAATGATAGAAGTCGTTTTGTAGATATTAATTTTACTGGAAAAAGAGCAGTTGAAGATAAAGATATTGGACCACTGATTAAGACTGTCATGACCAGATGTATACATTGCACTAGGTGCATTCGATTTGCATCTGAAATTGCTGGTATAGATGATCTCGGAACCACTGGTCGTGGAAATGATATGCAGGTTATTAATATTCTTTAATAATAATTGCACAATAACATCGTCAAACTTTCTTTTAAATAAAAAAGTTTGTAATCATTTACATTTTCTGTTTTCCTAGTTAAATGTAAATATAAATGTTAGGCACGTAATTAAATTAAAATAGAGTCTACAGATATCAGCGATAAGAAAGGTGTGAATTATTTTTTAATCTGTGTACCATTCACGGTGTCCCTAAACTAAATTAAAATATGAAATCTGATATCCGCCACCTAAAAGTAGAGCTCAATATCATTACGTCGTAGAAATGAAAAGCTTGTGCCGGGGAGTCAAAGAATAAATGCCACCGATATATGAGCAATCCAACCAAACTTTTAATTTTTGTGATTATACTAAAGTTATGGAAAATATACATTATCTTTTCAATTAAATTTAAGTTTTGGGTTTACTATAGTTGTCTAAATACAGGATGTAAGGACGTCATCGGATTGGATATATTCCAACCGATAGATCGCGAAATTCTAAGAACAACGTATCTTTCTCATTTTTCGAACCGACAAGTAGTTTACGATATATTAATTGTTGAAAGTTTGTAAGATGAGCCAATCAGCGGGCGACAGAAGCGACGGCGAAAGGTGGGGAGTGCCGCCCGTCGCTCGACACGGACAATTGAACAGCTAGCTAAGCTAGCAAACACCGAAAATTGATTCTTGCTTCCTTTTTGAAAAATACTGGATAGTTTATTTATTTCATATGTTGTATGGAAAGCTTATTTAATCATTTTAAACGTCGATAATAATCATTTTAATACTTATTGATAAAAAACTATTAAATTTTACAATGAACAGTATTAAAGATAGAAGCATAAATTTTTATAATTAAAAAATCTGGTTTTTAAATTTAGACATTCACGGTCATATTTGCAAGGACTTTTCATATATTTTACAATCACTTATCAATTGCATTGTGACGAGGGCTGTGACATCGATAAGAATCTCAACTTTAGCCGAATGGCTCCTTTATCACTTTATATTATCATCGTTCTTGCCCCGGTGCTCATCTGAAAGTCACGGCCGTCGCACAAAAGGACACGGTCCTCTCCGAGCTCGCCTACTCAGTCGGCGAGAAGGCCGGTCCGTTAATATCGGGGCTGGGTATTTAAGAGAGAATGTGCATCGAATTTAATGCTAGAACCGCTGCGCGGCATTTATTAAGTCTACGAATTATTATTGCATTACATCGCCCCCGCTGGGGCTCTCGACTCTATGTCGTTCAGCGCGTCGCGTTTAATGTTCAATGGCGTAGTCGCCGCGCGAAATAAGAGGGCTCAGGCGACGCTTATTTTTCGATATGAGCAACAGGCTCTTGCGTGATTCTATATTGCTATCGCGCGAGAGAGAGAGTTACCGATACGCTATACACAGTCCTGGAGTTGGTGGCCCGGTACGTCGTCGGCTCAGTCCCTCTCGCCGCTCGTGGTGTTGCCCTAGGACCTCGTGGTCGTGTCGGCCCCTGGTAGACGCTTCGCCGCCACGGCTCCTTGAATCGCCTTGGACTCGTGGTGGTCTTTAGCGGCTCGATCGGAAGGTGCTCCCTTTAGCCTGGCAGGTGGTGCACGACTCCTTCGGATGGCAGCTCATAATATAATAATATGTTTGGTATATTATTTGTTGTCTGTGTTCTGGGTCGCTAAATAATACTATAACGATTCACATTTAAGGAACATAATTATTTATTTGCTATGTTTTTGTGGTTTTTTAACATATTTATTATTATAATTAATGTCATTGCGGCTCATTTGCTGCGTTACGCTCGCTAGTTATTTGTAAATTTACCTTAAATTATATACATGTTTTTGTGCTAGGCGACTTATTAAATGAAAGTATTTACTCATAATTAATGTAAATTAAACATACTTTAACGTAGATAATCTTAAGTGGAATGAACGGAGAAAAACGAAAAAATAAAAAAAAATAAATATTATTCATTACTCTTGTTATTATTGTCTTTTTTGCTTTTTGTTTCACTGCGGCTCCTTTGCCATGTAGTGTTCATTGTGTATGTCGATATTTATTATTAAAATTACACTAAACTGATGCTTGTTAATCGATGACGGCTTCTCTATTCCGGAGGTTGTATCGGCAGCTCCTTTCTTGCCACGAATTCTTTTTATCTTGAAAATGTTGATCGCACGTACTCGTCTTTTTCTGTTGTGGTGATGGTGTGGAGCCGGCTCTCGGTGGCTGGTATGCCGGGCGTGCTTAACAGTGCTGTTGTGTCCGGTTTGTTGTTGTTCTTTGTTCGGTCGGCTTTCCCGCGACCTCGCCTTGCGTCGCATCTCGCTGCTGGCTTTTTGCCTTCGTAGGTACGGCTTTGTCATTTGTGTGTATGCTATCTTCTTGCTCTTTCTTTTTAGCCGCTATCTGACGCAGTTCTTCTGTTGCCTTATTTAGTGCCGTGCGTTTTGAGGTGCGTTTGGCATTGTCTTCTTGGAGCATCTCGTACTCGACTTCCTCTTTCAACTTATCATCGATGACGTGCAACCTCTTCGCTATTTATTTATGTTTTGCGGTTTTCTTCTCCTCCTGCTCTTGGTGAATCTGTTCTCTTAACAGTGTTATGTATAATTTCTTCATTTCCTTGTACATTTTCTCATCCTCGTCTTCCTCTTCCTGAGCCTCTTGCGCCGCCTCTTTTTCCATATCTTTAGGTGCCGTTCTCTCTGTATCGCTGAATACTCGGCTACGGCCTCTGTTATTTCGTCTTGAATTTCTGCTAGTTCTTTTAACCTGTCTTGCCATTTCTTTCATTCCATTTCGTATTCTTTGTCTGTTGCGTTAATTACTAGTTTTATTTCCTGCAGTATTTCATCGTTGTTTTCTGATTTTTCTGCTTCCCTTTTCCAAAATGTGAGCGGCTCCAATTCACAGCCAAACGTTAAGAATGCTGGTGTTTTACCTGTCGTGGCATATACTGAAGTGCTGTGTGCGAATTGGAACTGCGGCAGATACTCATCCCATTTCTTATGATTTTTTCAAATGAATGCTGATATCATCACTTTGATGTCGCGATTTACCCTTTCTACTGGGTTTGCTTGCGCATGCCTTACTGGTGTACGCTCGTGGTTTATCATATTTTTTGTTAGAAATTCTTTGACTGATGAATTTATAAATTCTTTTCCATTGTCCGAAATTATCGTTTCAGGCGTTCCAAAAGTTGCACACAACTTATTTTGGATTGCGTCTCTTACGGCGCTTGCTGTTTTGTCCTGATTGGTATACACAATATAAATTTTGAGAAAATATTCTCAAAAATTATGGCACATTTAAACCCTTTACGGCTTGTTGGAAAATCGCTTATGAGATCGACTGCGATTACTTTGCCAGGTCGATCTACATGTCGGCTCCCTAAAAGGCCAATTTGTTGTCTCAGGTTTATTTTGTATTTTTGGCGTGTCTCGCACGTATTGACGTACTGGAGAATATCCCTGTAAGTGCCGGGCCAGTAATATGCCTGCGATATTTTTCTATATGTTTTTTCTATGCCTGGGTGTGCGGCGTGCGGATCGTCGTGCATCTCTGTTAATATTGTCCGCTTCTTGTCGTATGGTATAACCAGTTTCCATGCATCAAGGTCGCTGCATACCTGTTTCGCCATAGTTTGGCTTATATCTGTATATTCTGCCTTTTATTATCTTCCAGTCCTTGTATCTTCTTGGGAATCTTATTATCTGGTAGATTCTCTTTTTATACCACGTGTCTGTGGTCTCTTTCTTTATATTTATTTCGTTTATTTAGATTTCTTCGTTTTCATGGATTCTTGACAGTGCATCAGGTACAACGTTATGTTTTCCCGGCCTGTGTACTGTTTCGAAGTCGTACTCTGCTAAATTTTGAGCCCATCTACCCAGTCGGTCTACTGGATTTTTTCTTTCGAATAGCCACTTTAATGCGCTATGATCCGTGATTACTGTAAATTTTTCCGTTTCTTAATATGGTCTAAATTTGTCTATTGACCATTTGACAGCTAGACATTCTTTTTCCGTGGTGTTATAATATAACTCCGCCGGCTTTAATGCTCTGCTTGCATATAAAATTACGTGTTCGGAGTCGTCTGCTCGTTGCGTCAGAACGGCTTGTGCAGCATCGGTGCTTCGATGAGCTTGGACTTTAATATTTCGAAGGCTTTATCCGTTTCGGCTCCCCAGTGGAGCTTATTATTCTTATACTTTCTTTTTAATAAATATGTTAACGGATTACCTATCGAGGCGAAATCTTTTATAAATTTCGTGTACCAGGACGCCATTTCAAGAAATCTTTGTAATTGGCATAACGTCTTTAACGTAGGGTACTGTCTGACTGCTTCCGTTTTTTCGGGGTCAATCGACATTCCATTTTCATTCACTATGAATCCTAGATATTTTACTTCATTTACGCAAAAATAAATTTTTTCTCTATTTATTGTTAATCCAGAATTGTTTATTTTAAGGAGCAGTTTACTGAGCCTCTGTACGTGCTCTTCAAACGTCTCTGAGATTAACGCAATGTCGTCTAGATATGCGTATGAGTACGGCTCCAATTAGCCGATTACTTTCTCTATTAGCCTCTGAAAACACGCTCCGGCTCCTGATAGGCCGAACGGCAATCGCTTATACTGCCATAAATCTTTTCCCGGGATTGTGAAGGCTGTGAATTCTTTTGAATTATCTGTTAATGCGATCTGATGATAAGCGTTCTTCAGATCGATTGTTGAGATATATCTTGCTTTCCTTAATTTATTTAGCACTGTTTCCATATATGGACTTGGGTATGCATCCTTTTTAGTCGCTTCATTCACTTTGCGAAAATCTATACACATTCCGTAGCTTCCGTTGCTCCTTTTTATCATTACGGTTGGGCTATTCATTCGCTTGCGGATTCTTCTATTGTATCTGCTGCTCGCAGCTTCTCAACTTCCTCGTGCATAATTTTTTCTATTTTCTTTGATACTGGAATATATTTTTGTTTAACTGGTTTGCAGCTCTCTTTTAATATTATTTCGTGCTTAACTAGAGGAGTTGTCTATAGTATTTGCCCTTCTTGATGTGGTTGAATTAATTCGTCCAGTAATTTTTCAATTATCTGACGTTGTTCTGCCGTCGTGTGAGCTAAACCGCAGCTCGCTATATCTACTGCTGTATTTGTCTTGATTGCCCATAATTGAAAACTGAACTTTCTTTCTTTACCTAAGTCTGCGAGAGTGAATTTGTCGCAACTTGCTAGAATGTCCATCTTGAATATTTTTATGCAATCCAGTCCTATTATCAGGTCTGTTGCAATTGTTGGAATGACTAAAGTTTTTATGCTTTTTGTCACGCCTTCAATTGTAATTTCGGCGTTTAATTCACCGATCACCTTTTCGGACTGCGTATTGGCCGTATGTGCAGCCTGTACTTGTGATTGCAGTATCGGATTTTGGCTTTGATCTTTTGCCATACTTCGCCGATTACGGTGCAGGCCGCGCCTCGATCGTCCAATGCGGTCACTGTAGTACCGTTGATCTGAATTTTGATCCAATAGCGGCTGTAGCCTGCTGCCTGATTAATATCTGGAATGCTTTTTTCCATGTTGCGTCTCTCGCTAACTGATGAGACCTTTGGCTGCTGTGGCTGATTATTGGCATAGTGACGGTTATTATATCGACTTTGCGCATTATAGCTGTGGTTCTGGAAATTTCCTCTGCCTCTTCCGAATCTTTCTCTGCCGCGATTGTAGCTATATCGCCAATTTTCATTTTGATTGTGGACGGCTCCGTTATTGGGACCATTCCCGTTGTTATAATTGCTTCTGTAGTTTTGCTGGTTATACTGCGTCCTCTGTTGGATGTTTTGATTTTGATTTACACCTCCTTATTGCTTTCGGGGGTCGAAGCTTTTTCCCGTATAATTTCCGAAGTTTTGTCGTTGTTGATTGCCGTTATAATGTCTATTTTGATTATTGTTACTACTATAATTTTTGTCGTTATTATTTTTATTAATGAAGAATTTTTGGAGTTCTTCTTGTATCATTTTAGATACGTCGGAGTGTGTCAGCACCGAGACGGCTTCTACCTTTGGTTTTTCCTTGTCATTAACCCTTTCTCCGTTTTGTTTTTCTGAAGCTTTATTTTCTTTACCGTTTGCCGTTGACTGTTTCTTTCCTACATCGAATGCTTTGGAAAGTAAAATTGCTTTATCCGAGAACTCTTCTAACGTCATATCTGCATAGTCTGGCAGTAACGGATAGAATTCAGGGCGCATATTTAAAAAAATCCTATGGACTTTGCTCTTCTCGCTTTCGCTTTTGTGTGCTGGTAATTTTTTATATTGGAACTGCATGTTTACTATGTAGTCCTGCATCGGCTCCGATGGACCTTGCTTTCTATCTCTTATTTTATCTAGCAATACGTCCACGTATAATGCATCCTGATATTGTTTCTTGAGGTCTGCTTCAAAGTTTGCCCACCTCGATTGAGTGCTGGCTTCTGCAGTATCAATAGGAGTACTCTTAGCATCTCCGTTTCTGATAGTACATTGGCTTCTTTGCACTCTTTTGCTGTCAACAGGAACTAGTCTACATCGTCGTTGACTACGCTAAATTTTAATTTCCAAGTTGATATTATTTTGCCGATGTCTCGTGGATGGCTATTAGGATGAGGTATATGCGGCTGGGGGGCTATTGATTGAATGGTTGGTAACCTACGTTAAATATCGTCTGTCTCGATGACGTTCTGGACGGCTCCCCTTGGTGGCTGTTAATTCTGACAGCATGTAGTGTGACGATATCCTGAGAAATGTCTTAGGAGATGTCTCCGACTGTTACGTGCAGCGGACGATCAGGCGATATATTTGGATTGAACGGCGGAGTACTTTCGTTCACGTGGTCAAGTTGGTATGACCATCTTTTATGTGTATCATTTACTGGAATTTTCTTGCGGTTTGATACGTTATTGAATCGAACTGCCCGCGTATTTGATGCATCTTCGCCGTCCGTGGCGTTTTGAGTCATTTCATTCGGCTCCTCATCCGATATTTGAGTATCGTCTTCTTCTTGAATTACCTCGTCTCTGATTACTGAAGCCACTATATCTTGCAGTTTTTCTTTTCTTCTCTGTAAATCTTCTTCGTTGTGTGTGGCTGGTCTATGGTAATCTTCTTTATCGAATTTTCTCGAAATTGTCCTTGTCAGCCTTTCTATTTTTTCTTCTCTTTTACCGACGTCTCGTAATTCTAACCTACTGAGCGTCTCATTTAATACATCCTCATCTTCTTCTTGACTGAGTCTATCCAGCCACTCCTATATTTTTGAACTTGAAGCCATTGTACGTTCTATTAATTTACGTGAACTTCTAGCTTTATTTTCTGTTTAATTTGTTTATTAGATATTTTTAAGGATTTATTTTATGGACAGCTCGCTAGCTTATTTTCCTTTTACTGTTACTCTGTGTTAATTACCTTAAAATTCATTATAACAGTGGGACCGCGCGCCTCTCGCTGTCTCTCTCTCTCTCTCTCTTTTTTGCGTTTTGATTCGCTTAGCAGTCATGAAACTTCCTTAAGCCCGATAATAAAATTTATTTTTCAAAAACTAGACTCCACTTTTTTCGCATTTCACTTGTTCTTAGAAAAAAAGTTATGTGCGAGGGCGAAAAAAGTTATGTGCGAAAGCGAAAGAAGTTTCGCACGAGAATGAAAAGCGTATCCACGAAGATAAAAAGTTAAACGCGACCGCTAGTATAAAAAAGTTAAGCGCGAAGACGAAAAACTTGCATGCGAAGACGATACACTTGTACGCTGGTGTAAAAAGTTATGTGCGAGGGTGAAAAAGTTATGCGCTAGGATCAAAAGCGTAACCACGATGATAAAAAGTTAAGCGCGAAGAAGAAAAACTTGTATGCGACGATGATAAAGTTGTACGCTGGCGTAAAAAATTATGTGCGAATGTGAAAAACTTAAACGCGAGAGCGAAAAAGTTATGCGCGAAGACGAAAAAAACTTGTAGGCTAGCGTATAAAGAGAGAGAGAGAGAGAGTTTTAAAATTAAACTGTACACCCAGCGTGTGCGATGAGTCATACCCTAAGGTATGCACGATAAAAGTGCAGATGCATCGCACACGTGAGAGAGAGAGCATCGGACCCACTATGCCTCGTCAGCAACTTGCACTGAAACTACGCCGTCAAGGTCAAGTTTGTTATGACGGGCCATAGTGGGTCAGTAACTACTCACGTTCATTTGGTCCTTAATGGGTTAAATTCCTTTTATAATCTCAGAACTGGACGAAAATACCACAAAATAAAGATTTTGAAGTGTTAATGTAACGCTTGTTATTATAATACTATTCATATTATTATGATAATATGAATATGCGTATTATTGAAGACCATTTCATTAATTAATTATTAAAGATTTTTTTAATTTCAACTTGACCTCTGAACCATGATGGCGTTCCCTAAAAATTAAGCACAGATGCAGAAT
This sequence comes from Megastigmus dorsalis, assembly GCA_900490025.1. Classification (NCBI taxonomy): domain Eukaryota; kingdom Metazoa; phylum Arthropoda; class Insecta; order Hymenoptera; family Megastigmidae; genus Megastigmus; species Megastigmus dorsalis. Next base: position 4,128 of record UELU01136572.1, on the reverse strand, counting down.
AGTTTTTCTGGTATATCTACAAGCATGTGTACAAAATTTCAGAAGAGGGCCATCAATTTTTTTCCCTTTTTTTCATGATTCCTCAAAGTTAAAAGTTTGATGGAATTATATGGTCGTCCTCAGAAACCTGCGATCTTACGGTTATATCAACATGCTGAGCATATAAGAAACGTCTTATCGAAACGTTCATTGCAATATATGTACTTCCTTGATTAGAAACAAATGCGATCGCTTTGTATCGCATTATATTCAAATTGAAATTTAAGCTAATAATATAGTTTTATCGATCTTACAGTCTTTTTACACTAATGTGGGCAGTCAGGCTGCCCTTGTTTAGAATCACCCCCGTAGAATCTGAAATATGAAAATAAAATTAAAACAGATCCCCAAATCCTGAAAAGAAAAAATTCGTTAACAAAGGACAGTCCGACTACACCCACCACCCACCACCAAGCGCCCAACGTTTCGAGTCCACTCTGGCTTCTCCTCAGGGACTAAAATGAAAAACTTAATTAACCTCCTTGTATACCTTGTGATGGTTATTTTCTCTGGGAAAACGCGAGTGGATCCGACTCGATCCGGGGTGCGATTCCTCGCGAGATCCGCACCAATGACCCTACTTACCCTCCTGGGATTGCCGATTTTTATATGATAAGCGCGCCTGGCCATCCCCTTTCTCCCGGCTAATTGAGCCCTCTCTCCCAGAGGAGACCCGCGAACAAACGCCGACGAAACCTTGCACGGAACCCACGATGTTTCCCTCAGAACTCCCTGCTGCCTCGAACTCGGTTGATAAGAATGGACGACACAAACATATACGGACGGCACAACGACGGCATGCGAGGGGGGAAAGGAATATCGCCAAAGGTCACGGAAACGCAACACGGTTGTTTAATAAAATAAAGATTACTATTTATTTATTAAAGACACAACTGCGGTCTTCTCGACTGCCTCCTCGCTCCTCCGGCCTCTTCTTCCTTCCTACTCGTCCTGGTACTGAACGCGACCAGCGATGTTCGATGATGGCGGCCTGGAATGACGCCGAACGCGAGAGAGAGATATAGAGTGCACAGGCCGACAATGCTTTCCATGCTGTTATTCTTGCTCTTTCTCTCTTGCGCCTATAGCACTGGCATGGTGCGCTCTCTCTCGCACGCGCATGCTTGGTGTAGCGCTTTCTCTCGTGCCTACACTCGTGCCATAGCGCGCTCTCTCTCTCTCCACCGGCCTACTCCTATGCTGCATCTTTTGCTCCTGCTCTCACTCGCGCCTATAGCACTGGCATGGTGCGCTCTCTCTCGCACTCGCATGCTTGGTGTAGCGCTCTCTCTCGCGCCTACACTCGTGCCATAGCGCGCTCCCTCTCTCTTTCTACCGGCTTATACTATCTACAGTGCGCGCCATGCGCTGGGAGAGTTGGAGCCCGTTGCCTCTCCACGCGCTCCACTCTCTCTCTCTCGTTGGCATCGACGCGGCGCGAGCTATCGCGCTCTCCTCTTCACATGTCCATCCACCGTGGCTGAATGCGCTCTCGCTGTCTCTCTCGCCGCTCGGCTCTCCCATGGCCGGATGACAGGTGCGTGCCCTCTCTCTCGCACTCACGGCTCTCTCTCTCTCTACCGGCTTTTGCTCTCGGTACGGCTGCCGTTGGTGCTCTCTCTCGTCCTCTCTCGCGGTCGTCGCGACGCCGAGCCCGATGCTCGCTCTCTCCGCGCCGTGCTGTGTAGTGCTGTGCCGTGCTGTGCTGTTCTCTCGCTGGCGAGCCTCGTGGTCCTCCTCTCCTCTCCGCTCCCAACCGAGAACATAACCCCAAAAAATCCCTTCGTTAGTCCTTTCCTCCTTTCCTTCCTCCGGCTGGTGCACGAGGTCGGTGCTAGTCGTCCACGAGGCTCGGCTAGCTTTTCCCCTTTATTCCTTGTGACGGATTCACACCGTCACAACCTATACCCTCTCTTCTACCCATACGCTCCTTCTTTGCTTTTATCCCCCCCCCCCCTTCCCCCAACCTCACATTCCCGCACTCTCGCAACAGTCTCACACCTACAAATTAAGAAACAAAGAATGAAAGATAAATCTTATATAATTTACTCGACTCAAACATCAAATTTACATTATTTCCATTTCTTAGAATGTGAATACTTTCAAGGCTTCCCCCTTATATTTATTCACAATCCCCTGCTCCAAAATGTTCACATTCGCGAAATCAAAAGAATGCAAACAATTCAAACAATGTTATTTCAACCTCGATGTACTATTTGTGTTACGTAAACTATATTGAAGTTCATAAATTCTCTTTTTGAAATATCTACCTGTCTATCCAATACAACATCTACTACAATCTCTACAACTAATTTTATATACTACTCCCGATTTTAAACACTTATCATCGTTGCCTTTACCATTATTATATAGCCTTCCTAAATTATTATCATTTCTAAAGAAAATTTGAATATTATATTTTCTAAACATCCTTCTAATCCTCTCTGCTAAACCTCAAATATGTGGTAAACAAAAATATACATTCTCTTCAACCCTATTCATTGTTAGTTTTTGATCCCGTTTTGCTAATATACCGTTATAAATTTCTTTCACTCTCTTATCAATCATTTTCTCAATAAATTTACCCGATAATTATTATTTATAATGGTTTTTCTAACTTTAAATTTTCTTTTCTAAAATGTTTAGGTGACAGTGTCATCGCTCTGCCAATGACACGCTTTATCGTACATATCTTTTTTCCGAACTGGTGATGGGAATTAAAATTTAAAAATCTACCAGACCATCTAGGCTTTCTATACCAATTTAATTTGACTCTATTATTATTAACTGTAATGACCATCATATCCAAAAAAATTCAACTGATTATCTAACTCAATCTCTTTCGTGACTTTAAATCTGTCATGGATAGAATGAAACACGCCCACCATTTCGTCCACAAAATATTCAGGTACAACTGAAAAAATATTATCAACATATCTTTTAAAAATAATTGACCGACAAACTAACTTGGACAAAGCAGCACATTAGTAGCTTTTCTAATTCAAATAGAAATTTATATATTTAATTTTTTTTTTACTTATACATTTTATTTTAAAACATACAAATTTAGATATTTAAAATGTTTCCTAAATATTGCTCCCAAATTAAAAGCCCAGCATTAAAAAATTTTTAATCTCGAAAAATCATAAAAAAGATTAAGAATATTATTTATGTCGACTGTACTCTACTATAAACTGACAAAGATCTTTCTATCGGTCTTACAGTCTAATCAATATTCATGGGCAATCAGATTGCCCTTGTTTACAATCACCCCCGAAGAATCTGAAATAAACTTATATTTAACCCTGAAATAAACATTTATTAGTAAAGGAGAAACTGACCGCCCCCCACCACCCAAACATGCCCATTCATTGTTTGTTTATCATTACCACATAAAGAATTATCACATAAAGATTTTAGAAAACAGAATTTAAATTTAGTTAAAGTAACTTCTATTAAAAATAGTTATCCGGGAGAATTTATTGATAAAATGATTGAGGAGAGAGTGTGGGAATTTTATAATGGTAAATTAAGGAAACGGGTAGATAAACAAACAATGAATGAGAATGGGAAGAATGTATATTTTCGTTTACCTTTTGTTAGAGGATTGTCGGAAAGGATTAGAACGGTGTTTAGAAAACGGAATATTCAAGTTTTCTTTAGAAATGATAATAATTTGGGTAGGTTATTTAGTAATTGTAAAGACAAGGATGATAAATCTTTAAAATCAGGAGTAGTTTATAAAATTAATTGTAGAGATTGTAATGGATGTTATATTGGCCAAACGGGTGGATATTTGAAAAAAAGAATGTATGAACATCAATATAGTTTACGGAGAACAAAGTTTACTTCGGGGTTAAAAGAACATTGTATGAATTGTTTGCATTCTTTCGATTTCGGGAGTGTGGAGGTTTTAGAAGAGGGGATAAGGAATAAGTATAAGAGGGAGTGTTTTGAGAGTATCCACATTCTAAGGAATCGAAATAATGTTAATTTAATGATAGAGTCGAGTAAATTCGATAACATTTATCATTCTTTATTAATTTAAGTTGTAAGGGGAAATTGGTAAAGGGGAGAGGGGGGTTGGCG
>UELU01136568.1:0-10051 GCA_900490025.1 Megastigmus dorsalis | reverse complement strand
TGGTAACACCTAATAAAGTCACCGAATCTACGTGAAATTCAATTTTTAGTAATTAGTTGCAAAAATCCAGGACCTGGATACCCACCTGGATTTCCAGTCAAATCCACCTGGATTCCAGTGGAATCCACCTAGATTCCAGTGAAATCCACCTGGAATTACAGCAGGAAATCCAGCTGGATTTTTTCAACAGGGCAAGCATATTGAAACAACCCCAATATCGAAACTACCTCACTACACCCTTTGGAAAAAATATTTTATCGAAACTTATTTATCGAAACTAATATAAATAAACATAGTAATCCCTCAATATCGGTATGATAAGAACCCTTTTGAAAAATATTTTATCGAAACTTGTTTATCGAAACTACAATAAATATAATGTAGTAATACGTCAGTAGTAAACAATAAGAACTATTTCGAAAGAACAGTTGTAGTTTACATTCGGTTCGTAGTAACCTCGTCATCGTTAGAAATTATATATATTTCGCTCTCGTACCCTCAGTCTAGAGTCGATAGACAGAGGTAAATCGGAAATAAGACAAATTATAAACTTTCGCTTACCAAAACGAAAAATAAAAGGAACTGGCTCTCGCTCTAATTAACCCTCTGCTTGATTCTTTTGCAAAATTTCGAAAATTTCTTTTGCTAGATTTTTTTTTTGGTCTTTGCTACTTAGATTTTTTTTTGTGTTTGAACTTTGAATTTTTTTTTGTGTTTGAACTTTGAATTTTTTTTTGTGTTAGAACTTTGAATTTTTTTTGCTTGCACTTGGATCATACTCACTTTGCTTGTATGGAATATGTGGAGTGACAGCATAACTCCAAAGCTATTAATGCTGAAAATCTCTTTTTGCTTCTTGTTTTTCATTGGTGTATAATTTTTTTTTGGAACTCGAAGGTGATTGGTAAACGTAAGGTAAGATAGATCTGAGCAAATGAGCCACGAGCAATCGAATTATTATGATTATACCACATTGAGCTAAGATAGTGTTTCCCTCGTATTATTCCAAAAGTTTGTTGGAAAATATATCAGCAGATTGAGCTATCTGTTTTTTTTTCTTCTTTTTCTTTTCTTCATTCTCGTCGCTTTGTGAGTCTCCCCTTAACTATTCGAATCATTTATCGTTAAAGTCAGTAACAATGGCGAGTGCTGACGAAATAGCATCGAAAGCTGCCTAGATTTCAATAGAAAGAGAGCGACTGCTCTCAGTATTCTCGGCCGCACCGACAGAAGATCTGGTAGGCAGTGCACAGCGTTGTCACTTGAACAGCGTCAGTAACCGACCGGACCTCATCGATCGCGTTATTAGATTTGACCTTAGAAGGTTATTTGGCAGCCAAAGCGCTCCATGGAACCCTGCAGTAGATAATGATGAAGTCAGGAGGACACATAGAGTATCATTGGAACCCAATGGAATGCTGGATGGCAATCTGTCTTTTACTAGTCAGACAGATGATCAAGACAATCCAGCCGAACAGACTGCCAGCGGAGGTACATCGGTACCTAGTGAAACAGTCTACAGTGGTGGGAGAACCACTGCAGAAGAAACGAGGACACTCCGAACTCTGCCAATCGGCGTTAGTACCCCACTAGCAATACCGAGAACAATCTTTCAAGGGACACCGCTACCCTCGCAAACTCCTTCATGGAACACGTGGATACCCCCGTATAACTCGACAATAGAACGAAATACAGTTAGGAAACACTTTCGAAACGATAATCCTATCCCAACTATAGGAGAAGAATTGTCTCCAGTACGATCAGCTGACCTTGACTCCATGTACATCGTCCCTTGGAGCAATACCGAAACAAAATCAAACAACTCAACCTAGTCTGTATACATCGGGAGGATTAGCCTCAAATCACGGCTCATTAAACTCAAGACAAGAGAATACAGCACTGCCACCAAGACCTCTAGCAATTTCGGAAATTTATCGTACTTGTAATACCGAAACTACAGCTAGTATTTCAGGAAACATACATCACCCTACCGAAACCTTGAACTATCCAAGATTCGCTTACAAATCATCGTATGGCCAAGTAGCGGAACCTTCGTCGCACCCGTTGATGCCACCTTATTTTGGATATAACCCCTACTATCCGATGCCATACGGACAGATACCTTATGGTTTTGCAGTACCGCCGATAGGTTATCCACCCAATACGGCTCATGCATCTACAGGAGCACCGCATTTGTCGTTCCAACCGAATTTATCGAATATTTCGCAATCACGTGATAACTCGTGCTATCACACTCCTACAAAAATGGAAGGTAGGTTATGCAGGAGAGCTTAAAGAAGACGTCGAAGAATTTATAGTACGATTGAAGGAATGCCAAGAGTGCAACTCGATAAACGACCAAGAGATCCTTCGCTTGGCACCGGTTATTTTAACTGGGCAATCATTATATTGGTCTAGACCTTTGTCGAAGAATTGGGCCTCTGTGGAAGACTTTGCAGACGCACTCAGATTGCAATATGGCATTCCAGACTTCCAACTTCGCTTAGAGGATGAAATAAAAGCGAGGACCCAAGGACCGGATGAGCACATCGCGATCTATATTCCGGCTCTAAGAGTATTAATGGATAAGAGAATTCCAAAAATGTCACTACAAGAACAATTGGACAGAGCATATCGAAATCTTCACCCAGAGTACCTCCGATCGATAAAGAGAGAACAGTTCAGAACCTTTCAAGAATTGCAAACCCTGGGACAATATGAAGAGATTTGTATTGAAAGGAGGAAAGCTTACAAGTTTCCACCTGCCCCGGAACAAACAATGTTCCCAACAGTGGCTTACAAGACAACTCGAAAAAATAAAACGGCCGCAATCGAATCGCTACAAGCAGTAGAGGAAATAGGTGCACCCGGAGTAGCAGCGGTTGCTAATCCAAATAAGCATCTAACAGTCTCACAGAGCAATCCCCCAAAAGAATCTACTAGGAAACCAGAACTATCGTATCAACCAACCGAGCGATTCAAGAAACCCTCGTTCACTCATCAAGATAAACAGAACGTCAAGAATGACGCAAGAGAGACAAAACCCTCTAATCGAAAGGAGGTAATAGAAAAAGCCTCCTTGAAACCATTGAAAATCGAGACAACAGCACCTGCTCAAGACGTCTCGATACAGAAATCATATCCTTGGTGGATATGCAAGAAGAACGGACACTGGGCGAAAGCTTGGTTAGAGAAAAACGGATTAATCTGTTATAAATGTGGACAACACGGTGTCACTCTACGTTCGTGTGCCAAGTGCAATCTCAACCTGGAAAACGCAAAAAGAGGAAAAGCATAAGGGCCTGCTCCACCTCCGCAAAGAATTCGGCCCCTAATAATATGGTCATGCCAACTCTCTTTAAAGCAAAAAGGAAAATCGTGAATAGTGGCTATGGCAACAAATCGAAATGGCTTGCAGCCCCAGTAGGCACATTTGACAATAGATTTTATTTGAACATCGAACTATCGGGGAAAGTATTCCCAGCTTTAATTGACCCAGGTTCTGTCGTCTCGTATCTTGGGCCAAAACCAGCAGAACTAGTCAAATCGAAAATCGTACCTTCGTCTTCTTGCATGGTCATGCCACATGGTCAACTAGAAGATCGACAATGAAGAAAAATTAGTTCAATTGAAAATATCGAAATCATTGAACTATGACATCATTATTGGTATCGACCTTCTCGAAATCTTTAAAATGAAAATAGATTTTGAAACTAGAACATGGCACACACCTCGGAATATTGTGCACCCATTCTACCCTCGTAACACTGACCCCAGTGTATTCGTAGCAATTGCATCTCTCGAAGGAATTGTGAAACTAACACCACTACAACAAAAATCGTTGGACATTCTCATAAAAAAATTGGCTGTCCCAAGCTTAAAGGATACGCTGGGCGTCGCTCGAATTACTCCTCACCATATCGACGTACAAAATCATGCGCCAATAAAGTTGAGAACTCGTCGTATTTCTCCTAAGCTATTGACCAAAGCCTGCGCTGAAGTTGACAGACTACTAGCTGAAGGTATTGCTAAACCTTCCGAAAGCGCGTGGAGTAACTTTCCGGTTATTGTACCGAAACCAGGAGAAAAGATTAGATTTTGTATCGATTATCGTGCCCTAAATCAGGTCACAAGAAAAGACGCATAACCACTTCCTCATATGGATATGCTTTTAGATAATCTTCGAAACACGAAATATTTGTCGAAAATAGATCTTAGTCATGCTTATCATCAAATACCCCTGACACAAGCATATAAAGAAATGACTGCATTCTCGGTACCTGGAAAAGGATTGTTCCAATTTACAAGGTTTCCTTTCGGCCTATGCAACGCTCCTGCCACCTTTCAGAGAGCAATGGACAATATCTTTGGCCCAGAATGGCAGCCGTCTGTTTTTGTGTACATGGATGACATAATCATCGCAACAAATACATTTGAGGAACACCTCCATTGGTTGGAGAGAACACTCAAAAGATTAAAAGACGTCAACCTGGAAATAAACAGGGAGAAGTCTGAATTTTGTTGTCCCGAAATAAAATACTTAGGTTATGTCTTCAATAGGGATGGACTGAAAACAGATCCAGATAAGATAAGCCCAATCTTGAATTATCCACCACCGAAAAATCTGAAACAACTACGTAGATTTTTAGGTATGGTAGGCTGGTATGCCCGATTTATGCCATCTCTTGCCGAAACGAAATTGCCACTTACCGAACTCCTTAAGAAAGGAGTGTTTTGGCATTGGGGGGAAGATCAACAGTACGCTTTCGGAACACTGTTGTTACTTCTTACACAGGCACCAGTCTTAGCTCGACCAGACCCAAACAAACCCTTTTGTCTGCAAACAGATGCAAGCGACTATGCACTCGGCGCGGTGCTCACCCAAGACTTTGATGGAGAAGAACATCCGATAGCATATGCGAGTCGCACATTATCAAAAGCAGAAAGGAACTATACGGTGACCGAAAAAGAATGTCTAGCCGTAATTTGGGCCGCGGAAAAATTTAGAGGTTATCTGCTAGGAGAGCACTTTAAGGTGATCACTGATCACAGTAGTTTGGAATGGTTGCGTAACCTCAAGGACCCAACTGGCAGACTAGCAAGGTGGGAGGCTCTCCAAGCCTATAACATAGAGATAGTACATAGAAAAGGAGCACTCCACAAAGTTCCTGATGCACTATCTCGACTAGCTGAAGAAGCATTCAGCAGTGCTACAACTGAATAAGTGGAAAACACTGATTGGTACGCCTCTCGAACACAAGAAGTCCTCAATAACCCAGGAAAATTCCCAAACTGGAAAGTTGAAAATCAATCCTTGTATAAACATCGTCCAGATCCATATATCGACCCAATTATGGGTGACTTAGACAGCTGGAAACTAGTAATATCGAAACCGGATAAACAAAGAGTACTATTTGAAGTACATAATACACCTCAGGCAGGCCATTTAGGTATTGAAAAGACCTATAACAAATTGGCTCAACAATATTTTTGGCCAAAAATGAGGCAAGATGTTATCCGATACGTGAAGCAAAGTACAGAATGTCAACTGCACAAAGTATCGCAACAAGCTCCTATGAATCTAATGGGAAAAAGACACATAGAGGGACCATGGTCAACGATATCAGCTGATATCATGGGACCATACCCTCCTAGTAAATCGCAATTTCGCTACATACTAGTTTTTCAAAACCTATTTACGAAATACATAGAAATAAGACCCTTACGGAAAGCAAACGGGCCTAGTATCGTAAAAGCTTTCGAAGAATTGGTAGTTTTCCGCTGGGGATGTTCCAAATACTTAGTCACAGACAATGGGGCAGAATTCGCAAATAAACTAATGTCATCGAAACTCGAAGAGTTAGGGATCATACAAACGACCATTGCCCATTATCATGCACAGGCCAATCCTGTGGAAAGGGTCAATAGGATTTTAAAAACAATGATTGCCATTTTCGTCGATAAAAGCCATAAAAATTGGGATATCCACTTACAAGAATTCACGTTCGCTTGTAATACTTCGGTGCATTCGTCTACTCAACTAACACCGGCCTTCCTCAATTTAGGGAAAAACCCGCGTATTAGTTGCACTCTTAGGCAATCACTTGAAACTCCCAATGATTATGAATCCTTACCTATCTCGAAATGGAATGACAGACTGACACACCTCCCAGCCATATACGACTTCGAAAAAACTTAGATAAAGCTAATAAGAAACAAGCTTTACATTACAATAAGAAAAGACGCGAGGCTGCCTTCCAAATAGGAGATCTAGTCCTTAGGAGAAATCATGTACTCTCCTCAGCGGCAGATAATTTTGCAGCTAAACTCGCGCCAAAATTCGTAGGTTCATGTAATATCGAAAAAATATTATCACCCGTCGTATATGAACTGAGAGACGTAGAAAGTCAAAAAGTCAATAAAGTCCACATTACGGACCTTAAGCCCTTCATCGCTAAAATCGAAACCCCTAATTTATTGACAGGTCCAAGAACATCGCGTCATGCAAGGACACGGAAAGGGAAGAGGTCTGCGTCTAGCGACAATCTTTCGTCGTCCGGGGACTCCGACGTTAGCCCCGATAGTGGGCGGTCGCGCTACCATCTCCGTGACCGAAAAACGCCGGATCCTCGAAGATCATCAGATCCAGCCTCCAACCACAGTCGCGTCGGCGACGTCGGTAACAACGCAGGTTCTGCAGAGAGGCAGAGGTCGCGGCCGGGAAGCCCCATGAGCGGAAAGCGGCGCCGTGGACGGCCCCGAACGAACCGGCTTCTCGACGATAGGTAGCCGTGCGCGCGGTTTCGTGCCGACAGGACACCATGCGCTCGGGCAGGAGAAAGGAGGGAAGCAGAGCCAGGCCCTGCAGACTGAGTTCGACCTCGAACGAACGCAGAAAGCCCTCAAAAATCTTCTGGCGCTAGATCGAGCGTACTGTCCTTTCTCACCGTGCAGCGAGCACCGTGGAGATAGTCTCCCGCAAAGTAGTCGTAAGAATCCCGAAACTAATTTTAAGCAAAATATCGAAAGTAATAGTAAGTATCCTACCGAAACGTACATTAAGACCTCTACCGAAACTAACAATACTAACACTCCTAACGAAACTAATTTTAATCCTATCGAAACTAACCCTAAACCTATGTACCGTATCGAAACTAGTCATAAGAAACCGTCCACCGAAACCTGACGCGTTCAGCGTTCCTCGGGCCCAAAGGCCAAAGAAAACCCTCGCGGGTCTAGGAGAATGGAGGCGATTCGTGAGTCGGACCGGGACGTGCGCTTCATGGTCTCGACAGGAACGCAGACGGCATGGAGGAACAAACCATGCCTCTCGGACCTACCATTGGAAGCGCCTGGACCAACCAAGCCACATCCATGGGCCCACTTGCCCTTAGAGGAAACGCCGCCTTTTCCGTCATTATACGATGGTGCAACACACCTAGACCGGATCAACGCCGAAGTACAACGGGCTCAAAAAAGGCACGAATTCGGACCAAGAAAAGTGACGGCACAGAACTACCCGACCTGGGTTCAGTACCAGGATGCTAGACCAGAACCCGGTGATAGACTGGTCACGCCACGCCCTGACGTGCTACCAAACTGGGCCATACCAGCAGCACCATTGGAATGGCAGCAAACGGAATACCCGGCCGCACCTACTGGACTGCCGCCGGCAATGCGTGAACAACCTCGAACAGTCCCATTCGGAGGACTAAATTTCGAATACCCGGCCGCCTCTACGGGAGGGCCAGCTTTCAATCTCGAGACAACTCGCGCAGTCCCAGGGCCGTGTAATGTGCCACAATCGCGACCGGATACGTGCTGGAACTGTCGCCAGATAGGACACCGCTACAGCAACTGCCTTCAACCACGGGACGAGAAGTTCTGCTACCGGTGTGGGCGGAGAAACTTAAGTACGGCTACCTGCGGTTATTGTAAGGAATGGTAGCAGTCGGTGGCCGTCGCAGCCACGTCTCAGCCAAGACAGGCGCCACCAATGCGACTCCCTGCACCTAACCTCCCACCTCGCAATCAAGAAGCAGGCAGGAGACCAGAGGCCTCCAATATAATGCAGTACCCGCCCATGACATCCTCAACACATCCAGTTATGGTTATCATGCCAGGAGCCACGGTCTACTACAACCAAGATAGACAACAGCAATAGAGGCAACATTAGTATCTCGAAACAACTATAACCTAAATCCTATCGAAACTAACCTTAATCCTATCGAAACTAACCTTCATCCTATCGAAACTAACCTTAATCATATCGAAACTAACCTTCATCCTATCGAAACTAACCTTAATCCTATCGAAACTAAGCTTCATCCTATCGAAACTAACCTTAATCCTATCGAAATTAATTTTGACACTATCGAAACAAACCTTAATCCTATCGAAATTAATTTTGACACTATCGAAACTAACCTTAATCCTATCGAGATCAACCTTAAACCTACCTATCCCCATCGTCAATCGAATACCTAGCACTATGCTAGACTTGAATTCCCTAGAAACTTAACAAATACCTAAGGCTATATCGATATCGCAGTGTGTCGCAAAAATTTCGGAACTTTCGTTAAAGGCTCGCGGGTTAAACACTTCAAAAGCTAAAAGATGTACTCGTTGCAAGCATGAGAATCAACCTCGAAATTTGCGGTACAAACCGCGAATAACCATTCATGCCTCGTGATGAGCACATACAATGGCCCGCACAATCAAATAATATCATAGCTAAAGTATCCCATACTGTAATAGGTATCTCGAATAACTCGGTACAATAAATGTCAGTACAATTTATGTACCGATAAAAGGCAATAATACCGTCGCTATCGTTACTTCGTATAAATATTAATCGAATTTTGTTTGATATTACTTAAGTAGCACGAAAACATTCAATTAAAAATTGTATTAAAATCGAAATTGTATTAGTAGAAAGTAAGTACACTCATACACTGTCATACACAACAAGTTCAAACAAGAGAACAAGAAGAGTGTCACTGACAAATAATCGAATCGAAAATTAGTTTTTGTACCATGAAAATTTTTATTATTTTATGAAATTGTATAAATAATACTTCAATCGTATATATTGCTTAGATAACGTTCTTATATTTAGTACAAACATATATGAATAGTTATATCGTTATAAATCGTTATAAATCTATCGAAACAATTTTATTAGTAAGGATTAGCTAGTTGCGAATCACTTTAGGAGGCGAGCCCCAGTCGGAAATCGCATTGCCGCGTTTCCTTTAGGAGGGGGGAGTTTGTAACGGTATATTACTCGTTACTATTACAAGCCTAGCTAACCTAGAGCGAACAGCCCACTCGAACTATCCTAACTAAACTAAATCTAGCGCACTTAGAACTACAGAGCTAGCGAGCTCTTCCCATTGTCTTGCGTAGCTCCCCCGAAGCAGCTGAAGATGACAAAAGGCAGCCTTCTCCTTGGAAGGGACTGTCCCACTGCTCCTAGACTGCTTGCCTCTTCATTGACCCTCGTCTATGGTCCGCTCGTAGTCTCGAACACCTTTAAGGGGGTGCCAAAGTCCTACAGTTACCACTCAAACTGTTTTACCGATCGGATATGAATAATTAGTAATAACTAAATAAATAGGTAAAATTATGCAAATCCCAAATACAGGTGCACTCCGTCTATTAATTATCTATCTTCCAGCAAAATTTTAAGTGAATATTTCAAGGACACCTTCAAAAATTTCTGCATCGAAAAAATAAGTATTGGCATCGATATGAGTGCGTTTTTCGGTGCAGAAATTTTTAAGGGTGTACTTGAAATATTTACTTGTAACTTTGCCAAGTAATAGATAATTCACAGAGGTAGTGCACCTGTATTTGGGATTTGAATAATTTTAAGTATTTGTTTATTAACTATCCATATCCGACCGATAAAACGGTTTCTGCCTTACCAACCGGATATTCAATAATTCGATATAGCTAAATAAATACTTGAAATTATGAATATTCCAAATACAGGTGCACTACTTCTAAGAATTATCTATCATCTGGAAAAGTTTGAAGTAAATATTTC
>UELU01136566.1:778-17167 GCA_900490025.1 Megastigmus dorsalis | reverse complement strand
GTATTAAATTATTGCATAAGTAAAATATTAGATTTACTTTTTTTCAATTCGTAACAAAATAATTTTGAAAAACCTATTACAACAACTTTCTATGTTACTTCAAACGGCACCTTTTAATAAATTATGTAAATATAAATTTTTTATTTAAATAATCAATAAGATAAATAAAAAAGTGCAAAGCATAAGTAACTGAATTATTATAAAAAAATATTTTTTATGATCAATATATATTCCGTATAGTTAAATCTATAATAGATAATAAAATGAAAATTTTGACTTTATATCAATATCTATAATAAATCTTAGAATTTTTTTTTCATAAATGAAAAATCTCGAATATTTTAATATTTAAATTATTATACAATAATTGAAAATTAATTTTAAGAATAATCATACTGTATAAAGCTTAACTGAAATATACTTGATGGTCAAAACTAAAATTATAAACGCGTGCGATAGCGGAGTGGTTAAGGCGCATGCGTGGTACCCTGAGGGCGCCGGTTCGAATCCCAGTCAGGGAAAATTTTTTTAAGTGTTTAAAATTAATTGCGATTAATTTGTGAAGCTTTTATGCGATATATATAATATTATAATACGAAATGCGATTCTATTAAATAAAGGTTAAATATATGTGTACTAGTGGTTGAACTATTAAAAAAAAGAGAAAATATTTATTATAACATTTTATATTAAAAGAATTCTTTATATGTATATACTCCGTTAACTTTGGCTGTAACGTTCTCCTCACACTGATTTGGATAAGAGAATACTTTATTAACTCTTAAATAAATAAATATAACGGACATTCGTTATAGCTAGAAGCTAACTTTTAGAATACTTTTGAAATTCTTCTTAAAAAAAAGGATTTAGAAAGAATTCTTTACGAATTAAAAAAAAATTATTTTTGCTTATTGGGATCCCATGTTAGACGTAGATACTTCATGGCGACTTAAAAAGCAATGCAAGTGAAAATAAGTTATATATTCTTTTATATACAACGTTTAAAGACAGTTGCACATTCCTGAAGTTTGAGACAATATTAAACTGGATATATGATTCATCAGACAAGCATTCGCGAGACAGATAATACCCTTGTTGTTTTCTGCCTGCAATGAATGTATCAAAATGCACAATCCGGGTAATAAAAGTTAAGCTACTCGACTCTGTTGAATTTCTTGAGTATGAAACTTGAGAATTAAAGTGAAATTCCTCGACTCTCTTTATCGGCTGTTTTTTTTTTCAAAGAATTTAAAGCTGCAAATCTCGAATGCAATTCTGGATAGTTCAAACACTCTTTACAAAACCCCCTCCTCCTTGTGTCAACGAGTAAGGGTATATAAATTGAGCAGCTTTGTATCAGTCTGTCTATAGTGCCTCTTATACATCAAACTGCCCATAGTGTCTCTCTAGAGCAGTTTTCATCAGTTTGCCCATAGTCTCTCTCTCTCTCTCAATCTGTCCATAGTGTCTCTCTAGAGCAGTTTTGCATCAATTTGCCCCAAAATACACTCTCCTTCCGATAACCTTAAGGAAGAATACCTACACACTCTTCATCAGACAACCCAAGGAAAGATATCCACACAGTCTCGAACCGACAGTCAAAGAAAGAACAGAAGCACACTCTCTACCAATTAACAAGATGACGCCAACATTGTTAACAATCGCCGCACTGAACATGGTGATTGGGTTGTATCACCATGGAGACCCATTAGTTTATTAGTCTCCGCTGTGATATAACCCAATAACTCTAATCTCCAGGGTAGATATTAACCAATAACTCTGGTCTCCGGCTTTGATATAACCCAATAATCATAGTCCCCAAGTTGATATACACCGATAACCCTATTCGACCGTTTTGTTAATTTACTAATTATTGGCAATATTTTGTGTCGCTGTACTGACGTTTCGCGGTTCCGCGCATGCTTAAATACGGAAACCTCCACCTATACGCTTACAGGTCGGCTGCGACATACGTAGATGCCGACCGTCCATTTAGACACTCGCGCTTTTTCAGGATAGGCTGGCTTACGTGTCGCTGCACACTGCTGTCTCGCGGCTTCGCGCATGCTCAAACGTTCCCCCTCCCATCTACGCTCTATCATCGTATGACAGTTATTCACGAATGCTCATGTGCCATAACGTTAGTTGGCTCGTGATCGTCTGATAGTCAACGGTATGTACACGCTCTTACATCGAAGGTGTTTAATTCGTTATTCTCCATTTATACTCCGATACTGATAGTTTGTCTCTATTTTTCTCTATTTGCATGTAGTTACACTTCCTAATTTTTAACAACTGAATTTTATTATTGCTGTTAAGTTTTCATGCACTCATAATTTTCTCGTCCACGCATAAGTACATCGTCGCATATAGCCTTTTTTCAAAAGCGCCCATTACATTTCATCCTCGCGCATAAGTTTTTAGCCTCGCGTACAAGTTTTTCATCTTCACATATAAGTTTTTCGTCTTTGCTCATAACTTTTTATCAACGTGGTTAAGCTTTTCATCTTCGCGCATAACTTTTTCGTCCTCGCACATAACTTTTTTTTTACGCGATCGTACAAGTTTATCATCTACGCATGCAAGTTTTTCGTCTTCGCGCATAACTTTCGTGCTAAGAAGAAGTGAAATGCGAATAGTGGAGAGCCATTATCGAAAAATAAATTTATTATCGGGTTTAAGGAGGTTCTATGGCTGCTACGCGAATCAAAATGCAAAAAAGAGAGAGACATCGAGAGGCGTGTAGTTCCGCTTCTCTAATTGTGAACAGTTTAAAATTACCATTACTCAAAGAATTGATGATGAACATGTAAACTTTATATCATCATGGTAACGCTTTTCAGCCTCGAGCATAACTTTTTCACCCTCGCACATAACTTTATACGCTAGCCTACAAGTTTATCATCTTCGCATTCAAGTTTCTTTTTCGTCTTCTCGCGAGTGTCCATAAAGTCGGTACCGCGAGGTGGGTGTCAGAAAAACTGATTTTTGATTGCCTGATAACCGACGGTATGTACACACAAATAACTGACATGACTTTTTTTTCCTCTTCTTTCTTTTTCTATCCAAGTCCCCAAAAGTGGACGGGTGTAAAACCTTCCACTTTTGTCGTCTTAGAATTTTTATTCAACTTGAGGCAAGAGTTTTTCTCCGGCCTCGCACTCTGTCGTTTCACAAATACTGCACATGCGCAGACGCCCGTATATATTATCCTCCGTTCCGCAAACACCGCGCATACGCCGAACCACAACTGTTCCGTCGTTCTACTTTAAGAGTAGAGATTGGCTCCACTACCATTCTGCGATTCTGCGCATGCTCAAACGTGACTTCCACCACCTATTTTGATACGGTATTCGTGAGCTATTATGCATCATAATGTTAGTTAAGCTCATCTTTCGGATGCGAGCACTTATTCCTTTACCACAAAATCGGGTACCGCGAGGTGGGTGTCAGAAAATTTAATCCTTGATTACCTGACGATCGGCGATATGTACACATAAAAGCTGACATGAATTTTTTTTCCACTTCTTTCTTTTTTCGCTTGCGTATAACTTTTTTTTACCTCTCGCACGTAGCTTTTCGTCCTCGTACATAACTTTTTCATGGTCGCAAATATCTTTTTATGCTCACCTACAAATTTTTGGTTGGCGCACATAACTATTTATTCTCGCTGATAATTTTTTTGTTCTTGCACGCACCTTTTCATGGTCATACGTTTCTTGTTCTCACATACAACTTTTCATTCTCTCTCGAATAATTTTGTGCCCTCGCACATAAGTTTATCTTGCTCGCACATAACTTTTTATGCTCACACTGAAAAAAACTTGGCGCTGATGCTACTCGAGGCGCACGGGGAACAGCGCCATCTTAGTTTGGTGCTCCGGTTACACGGTTTTTGGGAGAACGAGAGCCCCAAAAGTGCGTTGATCCGTTCTGTTTGTTTGCGAAAGCGGTGTTACCTAGAGGAATAGAGTAAGATATTACCCACCCATTTGAATAAACTACTCTACTTTTAGTAGAATCCAAACACGCAAAAGATACAGCCTAATTAGTTTTTAAACTTTAATTTAAATTTATTTAATTATTAAATTTAACTATTAACCTAAAATTGTTTGTTAATTTTTTACATTTTCTTATATTAATGTATATTATAGTGCGTTATTGAATAAATTTAAATGAATTTAAATGTACCTCTTGCGTTTTCGGACTTTAAAACGTAGAACAGTAAGTAGAATGACAACATCTTACGGAGATTGTTAACAATGTTGGCGACATCTTGTTAATTGGTAGAGAGTGTGCTTTTGTTCTTTCTTGGACTGTCGGATCGAGAGTGTGTGGATATTCTTCCTTGGGTTGTCTGATGAAGAGTGTGTAGGTATTCTTCCTTGAGGTTGTCGGAAGGAGAGTGTACTCTAGGGCAGATTGATGCAAAACTGCTCTAGAGAGACACTATGGACAGATCAAACTTCAGGAATGTGCAGCTGTCTTTAAACGTTGTATGTAAAAGAATATATAACTTATTTTCACTGGCATTGCTTTTTGAGTCGTCATGAAGTATCTACGTCTAACATGGGATGAGCTCGTATAGGTGTGCATCTTAAAAACATTTAATGCTGACAGAAACAAGAGTATTATCTGTCTCGCGAATGCATTTTGTATGACATCATTTGCACGTGGATATCTGTGGCGATCACAGAGACACACTATACTCTCTGTTGCTGTCGCCCGCACGTGCAACTCTTTATTAAAAAGGGTCCCTAATGGGGAACTGGAACAAGAAAGGGGTCTGGGAGAGACTTAGTTCCGCAATTGGTACCGAAGGATGACTCGTGTACCATTTACCGACGTGCGCACCCTTACACCCAGTGTTGTGGTACAGTATACAGGTACCATCCGGGGTATCCCGTAATAGGTGTACAGACCACCTTATGTACCAATTATCGACACATTTGCTTTATCTTGGTGCAGCATATGCAGTTAAGGGGAAGCCGTACTTAAAAAATGCTACCTACCATACCGGTATTCTAATTATTCAATTTATGTTTGAAGTGATTATCATAATCTCTTCATAATTTGGGAAATGATAGAAAATGAAATATATTTTGTGCCTCTGGTCTTCCTGTATCGTAATTCTACAATAAAATAAAAAAACATTCTCACAGCTACTAGAGAAATTGTAAGATTAGGTGAGATTTTGCTTATATCGTATCAATTTATACGTATTTAATTTATAGGTACAAAATATATTTCATTTTCTATCATTTCCCAAATTATGAAGTGATTATGATAATCACTTCAAACATAAATTGAATACTTAGAATACCGGTATGGTAGGTCGCATTTCTTAAGTACGGCTTCCCCTTAAGGAAACGAATAACCAAATTTACAAAATCGGAATCTTCAGGCGGATCCAATATGGCGGACCACTATACTAAATAAATTTTTTATTTTTTTCAAAATTAGCACAAAGGGGTTTTAGAGATCGCTGATTACGAATCTGATGCCAAAAAATTCAAAAACAATATGACGGATCTAATATGGCGGACGATTTTTATAATAATGGGATAGATTCCGAAAATTTGGCAAAAAATAGATGTTTATGAAATAGGCCTAATTATTTTGCTCGGGGGTTTTTGGGGTCGCTGCTTACGAATCCGGTGTCAAAAATTTCAAAAGCAACATGGCGAATCTAATATGGTGGATTTTTAAATATTTTTTTAATTTTTTTTTTTTTTAATTTTTTATGGTGGTTTTTGAGGTGGCTGATTGCAAATTTATTGTCAAAATAAAAATATTATTTATACATGTCTTTTTAAATTTCGGGGTGCATAATTTTTGTGAGTCCCCTCGCCTCTCACACAAGCTCCACAAATCCTTATGGATATAAATACCAATTTTTCTCATCCGTCAAAACGACCTCCTCTAATAATTGTAATGCTTCTGGAACTCCGACTAAATTTTCAAAATCATTCATAACACTTTGTGATGTATTCTCAGAAATATCTCCATCATCATCGACCACTTCAGGAATATCAAGAAGTTTTCGAACTTCTTCGGGAATTTGAACTTGTTCTCTTTTACCACTTTTTCGAATGCGCGACTCTAAATTTATAGTCGATATTACTGGGTCCTGATTATCTAATAATCGATAAAACATATCTCCCATAGTAGCAGCTTGGCTATGCTTTCTGCTATGATTAAGCCTGTAATTTTTGTTACTAGCTTCCGATGCTTCTTCGCCGAGTATTCCAACAGGTAATATACTGTATTTTATAATTTGAGCACCATGGATGAGTATTTTATGAATCGAAGATGGCATTGGGTACCAAGAATATTGTTAAACATAGAGTTGACCAGTAGAAATGGACAGTTCGACGAAGAGATTCACATTTATTGGTCAATGGCAAGATAGAGCAATTAATATTGTTCTGAAGTTACGGAGAAGCTCCAAGACAATCAGCCAAAACATCCGATTCTTTCAATGCTCTTCGACCGGTATTACCGTCATTAGTGGTACCACTACCACCAGCTTTGGGCATATCAACATTAGCTCCCAATTTCGTCGAAAGTTTGGACTGAATTCGACTTTTCTGGTTTTTAAACATTTCCTTATCATTCGCGCTTCTCATTTTCCACATTTTAACAAGTAGTCTATACAGGATGATTCAATACCATCGCATTTGGTGTACACCATTCGATAGATCGTGAAATTCTAAGAATGACATAACTTTCTCGTTTTTCGATCTCACAAGTAGTTTCCGAGATATTAATTATTAAAAGTTTGTAAAATGAGCCAGTCAGCGGGCAGCTACAGCGGGTGGCAGAAGCGGCGGAGAAAGATAGAAAGGAGAAGCGTGAAGAGGTGGGGATGTGCGCTCACCCGTGTCGTCGCTCGCGGTCGAGCGTACGCTTGCACCGAGCGTGAAGCGACAAAGACAATTGAAGCGCTCACTCACACATCGATGCGTTTACTTATTTTAATATTTATTTGATAACAAATTTATCTAATTAAAAAATGAACTAAAGATCTACTATTAAAGAATAACCATAAATTTTTCTAATAAAAAAATGTGATGCCGCTAACGTCTAAGGAGCCAGAAAATTTAAAGAATCTACGAAAAATGTAGAAACACACAGTTAATATTAAAACTAATACACTAATCAAGAGAATAAATAATACTTAGGAAAAAATGTACAAAAATACTGATAAATAAACGATGCATAATAAATAACTGAAATGCTGAAGCTTGTTTGAAACTTAAAAGAGTTTAAAAAAATGAGATTTTAATCTAACTAAAATACTAAATGCAATTATTTTTTATTGCACAAATCACTCGAACATAAATAATTTGGAACATAATTTAAGTCTATAACGAATTCACGATTGAATTTAATATTCGATCGTTAATTCGATTGTATGCTCGATCCGACGGCGCTCAGACATCGAGGATGATGAGCGAGAAGAGAGCGTAGGTAGAGGAGGGCTATCGAGCCTCAGATCGATTTCCGCCGAGAAAGCCGCGTATTCGAATGTTTGTGTGTGTGTGTGTGTTAGCACCAGCACCCTCCTACATTGCACTGGACTGTAGCCAGTGCAATATTCTGTGCCAGCAGCGAAGCAGAAGGAGAGAGAGAGAAATAAGCGCAACTCCGCACGAGTAAGTACTTGAAGTACTACAGCGACGGATCGTAAGCGGTGATCCGTGTATGTGTGTGTGCGTGCACGCCAAAATATTCTTTGCCTTCTCGGTTCGCGAAATTGTTATTACTTTTGTAATTGAGCGAGCTAAGAGAATATATTTCATTTATTAGATTCACGCCGTTATTTTCATTCACGAAGTACCCTTATTTTCACTAATATCCCGCGATTACCGCCACATCCGCGGGCAGAGTAGATAGCGGATCTACTGTGCATTTTCTGAGCAAGCTAGAGTCGTGAGTCTTTCACGGAGCTCACGAGTATCTTTGGTCCGAGCATCGGAAAGCGAGACTCAACAAGAGAGTCTCGCATTTGTAAGCGGAAGCTGATTGATCCTGAAGAGTGGGATAAATCAAAGGATTTTCCCACTGCGACGTGCAGCAGATAGGAGTGTGCAGTACAGAGTTACTGCACACTGAGAGAAAATCAGCCCCGTTACAACTGGCACCCTTAACGTGTTCGGTTTTGGGATTTAGGCGCGAAGAGTATTAAGTATTTAGTGCGCGCGTGTATTAGTGCTGTAATCGCGTATCAGTAAAGATACGGATTTCAGCTGCCGGAAAAGTTGGGTTCGGCAGCATTTCTAAAATATTATTTCGAATATTATTTCGAATAATATTTCAGACACTATACGCGTTGAATAATAGGCGCGTTAAATCGAGAAGGCACGCGGCATAAAGGCGCTCAAAGTCAAAGCGATTTTGTTTACATGCGCCGGAGCTATAGGTGAGCGTATAGCTCGGCACGTGTAAGCGCTTACGTGAGTGCGTGAGAGACAGAGAGGTAATACGGCGGCTACAGTGTACTGTAGCCAGCGAGTGCCTGCGTTGTCAGCAAGGCACGAGAGCCGGCGGTACAAGCCGACGAGAGCCAAGGCGCTGGCCGCAGTAGATATACTGTACGCGGTGTAAGAGTGAGAGAGAGCGCGAACGCAGTTAGCTGCGCAGGCAAGTCAGCCGGCAGCTATACGGCCAAGAGAGAGCCGAAAGGGGCGCGCTCCAAGAGGAGAGGCACGAGCGGTGGGAGAGCCAGCGCGTGTACAGGCGCATAGGCGTAACAGCCAAAATTTTAATTGATTTTGAATTAAATTCTTGATGCCTTGTATTCGCAGCTGAAGGCTGTGTACAGTGGGATGTGCTGTGTGCAGCAGTGCTAGTGGTGTGCTAGCGTTAAATATTTATATAATAAATAAATTTTTAATTTGTTGTTATATTGTTTAAATATTTATGCGCGAGGTGCTTCATTCGTCAGAGTGGTTCGTTGGTGTACTGGGTGGATTATTTAGTAATAATCCACCTGAAATCGATAAAGTATGTTTAGTAACTGTCGGTAAAACATGTTTTAAAAATTTTTTACTGTTTTTTTTTTTTTTTTGGTTGAACAAAAATTGTTTTTTTTTTGTGAGTAGACCAGACGAGAGAGGCACATCACGAAATTTTAATATTTGTGATCTTGATTGGTTGTTTATTTATTATTTGTTGCGTTGTTTTTTTGCGTTTTCAGGAGACATTCGAAGCGACGAAGTATTTAATTAAATAACGGTAGACTGCTTTTGGGAGAATTTTTATTCTTTTTTGTGGTTCGATTGATTAATTTTATGAATTAATTGATTGGATTTCGCGGAATAAATTTTTTTTTGTTAAGCAAAAATTCGCTAGATTGGCGATATTCTCCCGAGAGCACACGGAATTGATCTCAGCACACCACTGGCGAGATTCGAACCTGCGATAACAAGTTACGAAAGATTGTATAGAGTGGGGTTCGAACGTGCACGGCAAGAGAAGTTCGAACAAAAGAAGAGTTCGAACTTGTGCATAGCGTGATTCGAACCCGAAGATTAGTATTTGGCAAAAGCACAGGCTAGGGGCGGCCTGTGCATCACAAGAGGATAGGAGAAGTGCACTAGCAAGGACAGCAAGTGCACAGAAAGCCATTAGACTCGAGCAGAAGAGGATTCGAACTCAAGCGTTCAAGATTCGAACGCGGCTTGAGTCGAATAGTTGCATGAGCAAGTCTGGAAAGGTGCACTAGTGATAATAAACTAGTGCACGTAGTGAGATTCGAACTCCAGAGAGAGGATCGAGCACCAGATGTTTGGGAATTGAACACTCGATGAATATTACCCAGATAAAAGGCGCTTAAGTTACATTGAGCTTCTCACAATTTGTGTCATAAAACACGGATCAATACATGAACGAGAAATAGATTTCCCTCTCGTGTAACCTTTTTAACGTTCAGTTCGTATATTAAAAAAATATAAAATAAGACATTTTACGTTAATAAATTGAATAATTGAATTTTACAAATTAAAAATTATACGACAAATCAGACTTTACGTCTATGATATACAAAAGTTATTCGTCAACCGGACGGGAGATTTCACGGCCTTGTGACGAAAAATACTATTATTTGACTATTATTATTTTTTACGATTAGATGCGGACTACAATTCAATTTTGTAATAAGTCAGTAAAATTCATTCGAAAAGGATATAAAATTCCTTAGTCTTACGGGTGAGAGACAGTTAATATTTGATTTAAATTATTGACATTATTCTAAATTCGTGTAGTGCGTTTTTTAATAAAGTATTTTCGAAAACATAGGCAAGAGCATCCTTGATATGAAAATACAGATAATCGTAGATAATTGTGTGAAATAAATTGTTTTAAATAGTCCTAATTAATTATTCTGTCCCACAGGCTAAAACATTTCTTTCAGTGTACAAAACATCTCAGCATTACTGTCGACGAGCAGACAAATTTGATTTAGTATGACAAATGTCATTTAATATGATTGTGTCGCATTTTTCTTTCGGTCACGTTTCGGAATTCGTGCAATGCTTTTTCAATAAATGTATTTTCCAAAATATTCGGTAAGCTGTTTATCGATCCATTTAAATTATTGTGAAAAATCATATTTTCCCAAATTTTTATTGATCATGTTCGTTGATTCTTTTATCCTCAAAGATTAACGAAGCATTATTGCTTACCTAAATTAGTATCGCATTTAATATCACGAATGTTTTGGAGACGCCATACGTAATTTTGTGTCTTAAATAATGTTCCATATTATTTAAGTTCGAATGATTTGAGCAATAAAAAATAATTGCATTTAGTATTTTAGTTAGATAAAATCTCATTTTTTAAAACTCTTTTAAGTTTCAAACAAGCTTCAGCATTTCAGTTATTATGCATCGTTTATTTATCAGTATTTTTGTTCATTTTTTCCCAAGTATTATTTATTCTCTTGATTAGTATATTAGTTTTAATATTAACTGTGTATTTCTACATTTTTGGAAGCTTCTCTAAATTTTCTGGATCCTTAGACGTTAGCGACATCACATTTTTTTAATAGGAAAATTTATGGTTATTCTTTAATGGTAGATCTTCAGTTAATTTTTTAATTCAATAAATTTGTTATAAAATAAATATTAAAATAAGTAAACGCATCGCGGTGTGAGTTAACGCTTCAATTGTCTCTGTTGCTTCGCGCTCGGTGCAAGCGTACGCACGACCGCGAGCGACGAGACGGGCGAGCCCACCTCCCCACCTTTTCGCGCTTCTCCTTTGTATCTTTCTCCGCCGCTTCTGCCGCCCGCTGTAGCTGCCCGCTGATTGGCTCATCTTTTAAACTTTTAACAATTAATATCTCGGAAACTACTTGTCAGATCGAAAAACGAGAAAGTTACGTCATTCTTAGAATTTCGCGATCAATCGAATGGTTTGAATCATCCTGTATGTAATATGATGGCAGCATTCAAAAAGTCGGATCCAAGCGTGTAAAGGAGATACTTATTCCAAATTGAAACGACTCAGAATTGGGAGCAAAGAGTCCTTTTCTCTTATTTGAGAGGTCATTAAACAACGATGGCGTTGCGTGACGTATAGGGCACGTTTGCATTGATTTTGTTCCAGTTACGATATTCAACACCGTCGGTCAACGTCATATGCACGGAAAAGTGTATACATATTTTGACGTCTTCTAGTGATATTTGAACAGACTTCAATTCTTGTTTTCGAGCATCGATTATCTTCTTCTGATCAAGAATGTGTTTTTGTGATTCTTTAGCCAACTGAATCTCTATAGGGCGACAAAATCGTGGTGACTGTGAGGCTCTATTATTCCAAAGTGCAATATTATTTGACGTTACTAATCTTAAAGGTATTAATATAGTTGCAAATATAGTTTCATCATTATTTACTGCAGATTCAGTTTCATACGATTGCTTATAAGATGGGTGACCTGAACTACCATCAAAACCCAGGAACAAATTAGAATTGCTTCTACTTCTGTGCTACTTGAATTCATGATACTTTGAATAGTTACATCTTTG
Organism: Megastigmus dorsalis; assembly: GCA_900490025.1. NCBI lineage: Eukaryota > Metazoa > Arthropoda > Insecta > Hymenoptera > Megastigmidae > Megastigmus > Megastigmus dorsalis. The sequence continues at coordinate 5,135 of UELU01136566.1, read as the reverse complement.
TGCAATTCACAAATCCTTTTCACAGTATGATTAAGTAAAGCTTGAAGTGAAACTTTAGCTGCTGTTTCTGACACTACTATGTCATCTTTTGGAGGCCTACATAAACTTTTCGCATTTCTAACGTGCTCATATGCTGGAAAAATATCAGCTCCTCTTGAGTGAACTTCAACTCTCATAGCTATGTACGGAGCTTTACTTAATTTTTGCTCTAACAGAAAAGCTAAGCCTTCCTCTAGAGTCATCTTCACAATTTTAGTTTTTGGTTCCTCCATAATTCGTCTCACTTTTGCCGGTCCAGTTGAATCTTTTATCATTTTTTTAAATACCACACTCCAATCTTTTTCTTTTGATGACTTGGATGCATGGTAACAAGCCATCAACAACCTTTTGGGATCATTTTCATTTTGAGCACTAATTGCAGTTACATCACGTCTTTGTGATCGCTCAGACTTTTGGTCAAATGAATGTGATGGACAACCAAAACTTGTACTTGGCAAGTTTTTTCTTTGATTTCTACTTCCATATCTAAATCAGTAATTTTAAATTCAGAATCTAACCATCCTCCATGTTTTTTTTCCAGTATATTTTTTTTCTGCTAACAAAATAAATAACAAAAATGAAAAAGGAAAAGAAAACGAAAACAAAAATGAAAAAGAAAAGCAAAGCAAAAGCTCGAAAACGATTTTCCCACAATAAACAGACTTACCTGTAAAAAGGAATATATTTTACATTCTCAACAAGTGTAATTTTTCCTGATTGTTTATTTATATAAATAATTATTCATGCTTCAATTTAAAAATCCATTTGATAGACGGTCTTGTACAACTATTTCCGAGTATTTAAAAAAAACGTCTAGATCGTTTGAGAATTGAAAGCTGTAGCCGATTTTTAACCCTAAAATGCCGATCCAGACTTATAATCACCTAAATAAATCAGTTTATCAGTTTCCGCAAAAAAGCGCATATGTGAGTTATACCTCAGGATGTGCAGAACAGAATGCAACCTCGAATTTATGAAAAAAAAATCTTCAATTGTTAATTCTACAAAATGGACTTTTGGCCAATTTTTCGGAATTCTATCCCACTCCTCCGAAATTTTCTGCCCTCCTATTAGCAATTTGTTGCAGATGCTGGCTACGTTTTCGGCAAACTTTACGAAAATATGTCATATTATTTTCGTACGGAAATGCTGAATAGGAATCAAGAGGAACAAATTGTCGCATTTCAAGTATTAGATGCAAAAGACCGTGTGTAATGTACGATAAAAATTCAAGACCGTACACTTCTTCAGCTCTTTCAACAAAAATTTTTATGGCTGATTCAGCAAACAGAAGTAATTCTTCAGGAGGTGATACACCGACGTAAATTCGTATAGCTGCATGAAACAACAAAAAATGTAAATAAACAGCAGAGTTAAATAATCCTGAAAAAACAGCTGGTCCACTATATAGGAGAATCCGACATAGTTCTGTTGCTTTCATTTTCCCATGTTTTTCAACTTCGACAGATTTTCGAGCGAAATCATTGGGACAAAACTGTTTTACTAAGCTTAGTCTTTTAGATAAATGTTTTACATTTTCTTTTGAAAGCTTAGCAGATGGTGCATATTTTCCATCTACTACGGCACGTAAAATTTTCTCTATTACCTATTACCTAAAAAAACGAGGTGCATACACCATTGTCGAAGTTTGATGAATGTTCTCTCCAATCACCCAGCATTTAGAGCAAAGTACACGAGAATTGTGACCATAATGTCCAAGTATAAAAGCTCGAGCGGGTGCATCCGCAATAAAACACCTAATTTCAAAAGGTATTTTAACTCCCTCGAATTCGACACCTTTATTGCCTAATGTTGAAAGTAAATCATCAACAAAAGTTTTCATTAAATCTACAGCACTCGTTGCCAACAGTTTCAGGCTTACTGCGAGGAATATTCGCAATTCTAATTTGCACAGGCCATATAAGAATTTTCTAAGCTCTATCTAAAGAGGCTTCATCTGTGCTCAAATAAATTTGCAAAATAGAAGGAATCATTTCTCGTGGAGTCGAATGAAGGATAAGCTCGATAGCTTTTTCGAAGCCCAGATGGAAATATTCGCCCCCAGCTATTTATTGAGTAGCAGTAGAAGAACGAGGTGCTTTAAAACCCGTACGGTGATCTTTATGAATATTAGCAAAGCATGCATATATACGGAGCACTTCTAGTACTCACTTTATTTGAGTTTGATTCATGTTCGTAGATTCAAACGCATCACCCAAGTGTGCTTCAAAATCGGGCAAAGTATTACATTCTACGGGTATTTCTTCATCAGTTTCTTCCTATGAATCACATGAATCAGACGATTCACTAGATTGACCACTAATACAATCGTTTATTGAATGAAAAGAAATGTTGGGTTAATTATTTACATCGTTACATTTCTGTTCTTCGTTCGTAACGCGACAAATTGCATGGACCGAAATTTCGGGCATCCAGGCAAATTAATAACGTACAATAAACAAATCCACTACAAATTCCCACTTAATTCTTTAACCTTGAATTTCCGGAAATTTCTTACGGAACGTAATTCCGGAAGAGAATTACGGAAACTCCGTTATTTCGGCCCATCCGACTCCCGATGACGCGATACTAAATGTGAAATAGATTATACAGCTCGAATCCGCGAGAATTTAATATTTTAACAGGGCGCCTGACCAGCTGTCCCTCGCGTAATTCGGTGCTGACACGAACTCTCCTCGGCTGCTCAGCTAAGACCCTCTCCAGAGGGGATTCCGTCGAGGAAGCGTCTCGGGTTAGGCGGTCCCGGCGTCGAATTCTCTGAAAACCGCGAAAACTACGTGCCCGTGGCACGGCGCAACTCCTCGGCGCAACGATACAAATAAATAGGGCAACACATAAATAAATAAATTCCGTGACACGGCAATAAAAAGGGATATAAGAGTATTAATTTATTCCAAAGACTCCTTCCTTCTGCGGTACAACGCTGCTCGCTGGACAATAGGATACTGGTGGATTGTCGATACCACTCGCGGCGTACATGTCCCTCTCGCTCAAGCTCGCATAACAATAATCTCAATACTACAACTCAATATTACCCTCCGACGTCTCAGGAGCCCGCGTGGCACTCCTCGCTGATAAATCAATTAACATCGTCCCGCATCTCGCCTTCCTCGAGCCAACATGGCCGCCGCCGTGCGCGTTCCGGAATCTACCCTTCGCGCCACGACCAACTCGCCGCCACTCAACTAATCCGCGATTCACGGCAAATTCCTCAGAAAATTACCCCGACCCGCCTCGCAACTCCCACATGAATTAATTGGCGCGCTCGCCCGACGCACTTCCAACCGAAACGGCGATCCCGGCACCTCGCATCACCACCTACCTCGTGGCATCAATCGGAGCTTATTAGCCGGCAGGCTTGGTCCACTTACGCGGGCGTTCGTCGCTCGTCCGTCCCTCTGTCTCTAGCGAAGGATCCCCTCGTAATTCAATCGGTCTCGACACGGCGCAACTCCTCGATCGTCCTCTTTGATCTACCCTCGTGGCGAAAGAAAATGGCGAGATCTATGGCTAACAGTACGGCACGTCTCTCTTCCACGATGGCAGAGCAACGAGTGACGCCTTCTTCTCCGTTTTTCAGCTTCCGCCTTCTTCTCCGACTCGAACTGTCGTACTATCTCTCTTGCTCCTATGTCGTTCTTATCTTCTGTCTCGTTCTCACCCTATTCGCGGCGCCGATCCATTTGCATTTCCTGGCGCTCCTCGATATTGATTCGTTAATTGATTTCTTCCTCGGTTCCTTCGTGACGCATCCTCCAATCGTTCATACCTAATATATTCAGGTCGGCACTAATTGGTGGCGGACCTGACTTCCGTCGCTGACACTAGCTCCCTCCTCCTCCGCTCCTCCTCCTCCGGCGCTCGCAATTCGAATGAACAATTACTGTGCCCGAAATACGCGAATATACCACCCTAGGCTATTTTCGGAAAGTCCCTAGACATATAGTACTAGGGGATTTCGCGCGCATGGGTTCGGCGCACGGCGCCGTCATTACCGAGTCAGATACCGTCACGCGCCGTATTTGGCGAAGGTTCCGTACGCGCATGTCTGACTCGCGCCTATCTCTCTCGCTCTAACCTTTGCTCGCTATCTCTCTCACCTGTACTGGGTGTTAGGGGGGATGAGCACATTTCTCCCCATAGGGCTACTCTGGGCTGGCTGCGCACTGATACTATGAGACGATACTTTATTGGGGTACTTATGTACAAAATCATGCGTATGCGCTCACCAGACTACCTGGAATGTCTCTTTTCTAGGTATGTGCCTAGAGCTACCGCTAGGGGAGAAATAAAAGAT
>UELU01136565.1:0-13552 GCA_900490025.1 Megastigmus dorsalis | reverse complement strand
ATTCTCTCCCTCTGCGATCACTGGATTGCGAGAGAGCGCGTCAGCATTATTTAATTCACCTGGGCGATATATTATGTCGAAGTTGTATCCTCGAAGTTCCGTTTTTAGCCTATTGAATCGCAAATCTGGTTTTTTCGTTGTGTGATAGTGTTTTAGCGGCTCATGATCGGTAACTACCGTGAATTTTCGGCCATATAAATAAGGTCTAAATTGCTCCTTTGCGAACACTATTGCCAGCAACTCCTTGTCAGTTCGCTACCTTTCAGGCATCTCGAAGCATACTAGCATGGCCGATCTTTGCCAACTTCTTCTTGACTCAGAATTGCGCCTATCGCGTAATCCGACGCGTCCGTAGTGACGATGAATGGCTTTGAAAAATCGGGAGCCGCTAATACTGGCTCGCTGCAAAGTGCATTTATTAATTTTTGAAAAGCTTTCTCTTGCTCTTCTCCCCAGCTGAATTCCGCGTTTCGTCTTAATATTTGTGACAGTGGGTGTGCTATTTTTGCATAGCCCTCGATAAATCGGCGATAATAACTTACGAGCCCCAAAAATTGTTTTATCTTTTTCGTGCTTGTTGGTGTCGGGTATTTTCGCACCGCCTCCATCTTTTTTGGATCCGTTTTTATCTGTCCATCGCCAACTATGTGAAAAATTGGCATTTTTTCGGATCGATCGTCATATTTGCCTCTTCTAGTCTTTTAAGTAGTCTGCGAAATCGCGTTCCGTGTTCTTTTAAATCTGTTGCAAAGACTATGATGTCGTCTAAGTATACTTCCAGCTCGTGCCCTTGCAAGCCTGCAAGTGCGAGGGACATCGCTCTGAGAAAGGTGTTTGGTGATTCACTGAGCCCCATTGGCATTCTTTTGTATTGGTATAGGCCGTGCGGACCCGCAAAAGCCGTTTTGTGCCTGTCTGCTTCTTCAATTTCGACTTGATGAAAACCCTGTTTGAGATCGATAACAGTGATGTATCTTGATGCCGCTAAGTGATCTAAAATATCGCTCTGGAATGGGAGCAGGTGACAGCTGCCGACAGTTATCTCATTTAAGAGACGAAAATCCGTGACCACTCGCCAGCGCTTGTTTCCTTACGCGTCTGGCTGTTTTGGCAGGATCCATGTATTTGATGAATATTGAGACGTGGATGGCTCAATAAGTCCTTGATTTAATAATTTGTCGATCTCGACCTGCATTTGCTCCTTTAAAGCAGGCGGATATCTGAAGTGCTTTGCTTGCACCGGTTTGCTCGACGTCGTCTCTATTTTGTGTCTTATCAAATTCGTTGCGGGCAGGGGTTCTCCTTCCAAGCCAAACACATATGGTTTTTCACGAATTAATTCTCCTAGTAGCTGCATGATTTTCTCTGTTCTTTCATCTGTCTCCTCGCGCTTGTCGCTCTCATTTATTTCAAACAAGCGCCCTATGAATGCTTTCGATTCATCTTGCTGATTCGTTTTGTCGTCCTCACCGACAGTTTCAAATTTTTCTCTTTTCTGCTGTTACGCAATGAATCAAGTTCACTTGAGAAACTTGGATTTGCTCCTCTTTCGCCGTTGTGTTGATACATTCCGCATAAATTTTTCCGTTGCGATTTTCTCCAATAAAATTTCCAAATAAAATTCCCTCTCCTACATCTTGTAGTGGGACCCAGCCAACTTTTGTGTCTCTGTTTTTTGCTTTTGGCGTTGCTATTGGCGGCTTGAGGCCGATGGTGGCGTAACATATTTTTGCAAATTTTTTTGTTGGCTGCTCAGCTGATTTTACTGGCGGCCTCTCCCGCTCGGCGCCTGAGGACTGCGGCGAGCGCTCTCGGAGTTTAAATGCTCCTTTACGTTCTGTATGGCTTGCGCGCGTTCTTCCTGTCGCGCTTGGTTTGAATTTCCTGCAGTATTTTTAGGATTTCTATTTGTATAGTTCTGATTGTACCCTGTTCCTCTATTATTGTAGTTGTAATTTGTATCTCTGTTTCTGTCTCTAAAATTTTGATTCCTGTTGTCGTAGCCCTGGAATCTGTCGTTTGTAAAATTCCTCGGATAATTATTGTTGTTATTGTTGTTCATAAAATTCTGGCTCGTACCATTTCCCCCAAGACGACCTCGGTTCGCCTGTAATCTGCCCGAATTTACGTCATTCTACAACGTTCGGCATTCTTTGGAATCATGGTTTAAAATTCCGCAATAACTGCATTTTTTCTGTGCGTTATTTTTTCTGAAGCAATTCGCTTCGTTGTGGTTATTCATCCTGCAATAGCCACATGAAAAGGTCGCACTCTCGTTGCCCATCTGTCTGCGCGGTGTTTCGTTTCTGCCTCTTCTTTCCGAGTCTCTCTCCGCTCGGTACTCTCGTTCTGACGAGCGCGGCTGGTTCGACTGTTTGCACTCGAAATCTATTGCAATTGCCGCCGCTTCACTCAGCGAGGTCGGCCTTTCGCACCTGACTCTCTGCTCCAGTCTATCTGAGAGTCCGAATAAGAAATATTGTAAGGCATCCCTCTCCGCGCATAACTTGCGGATTTGCCTTTCTCCCTCGATTAATCCTGATGCTGACTTATATATCGTGAGCACCCTGTTCAATAAGTTTTCAACTCTTAAGCCGTAATCTCCGGCCGATTCTCCTTGTCTCTGCCTTATTTCCTTAAGTTGAGACATTGTTTCCTCCGCCATGCTTGCTCTGTTGTATTGAGTAGAGAGATCGCTTAGTAGTCTCTCTACTGATGTATATTGCGCTAGCCGCGCTGTGTAGCCGACGGCCGCGCGCCCCTTTAATTTATTTCCAAGCGCATCATCTATGCGGGGCCAAACATTTCAAGCGTGTCTCGTACGACTGCGCTGAACAGCGGGAACTTGTCTGGAGTTCCGTCGAATTCCGGGATATGATTTATTGCCTGGTACAGTGCAACCGGGCTCACCTGATAGTGAACTTGTTAGTTCACCTACGGCTGCGGTACCGCATAAGCGAATTGCTGTATTGCCGCCGGTGCTGGTGTTAAATGTGCCTGTTCTTGCGGCCAGGCTACCTGCACATATGGTTGCCTCCGGCTGTGCGGCTCTGTGCATAGCGGAGGTGCCGACGCAGACGGGGAGCCGAAATATGCCTGCTCTGTGTGTTGTAACCTCTGGTCTGGGACTTGCGCGTTCGGCGTCAGCGTAAATCCTAGGGCTTGCGCTTGCAGTAGCAGGTCCATGAACGGCGTGTTATTTGGCACATTAGTCGAGTGCCTGTTTGCAATTTCCGTCGCACTTCTCGTATTCGTCGGCATACTCATGTCGAAGTGCGTGGTTTCTGCGTTGCTTTCTCGCAAAAATCGCTCTGTGTTCGATACTGGAATTCGGTCCCAGTCGTTACTTGCTTCTCTGGCCACTTTCACTGTTGCTAGCCCGTGTGCGCCTTGCATAATCGCCGCCGTTTTCGAGGCCCGATTGATCTCTGCTGCTATCCTGTTTTTGTCGTTATTTTCTATTTCTTCTGTACGGTGTGATGGTCTGTGCGAGATTCCTCCTTTTTCTGCCGTCTCGTAGAGGTCTTCCTCTGAGCGGTCGCGGCGAAACTTATTATAGTTATAAATACCCTCCCGAATCGCCGCTCTCGTTTTCTCGTCATACTCGTTTAGAAATTGTGTGTGTTCGTCCGTGTTAGCGTTAGCGTGTCCGTAATACGTGTAATCATCTGAGTGAGTTTCTTCACTTCTGTCAGTAATTTCCGGCAAGAGGGAACGTGCGCGGTCCCTCGATTTTTCGCGCTTCGCGTTCAAAAATTTGTCGCTTTTCGATCGCGAAAACATTTGAGCGAACGCCATTTTTCTCTTATTCTATCTAAAAAATTTTGGTTGTAATTATGCTTACCCGCGTTCCCTACTTCAACACGGGGGAGCTGGAAAAACCTCCCTTGGACGCGATAAACCCACGGGGACGTAATTTATTAATATTGAAAAGGAAAAAAATTTGACCTACCTTAGTCCAGCGATATGAACTGCGAGGACCGCTGAGAGGATTGCGATGCCCTTGCTCATCCTTCCTGTCCTTCCTTCCTTCCCGTCCTCTGGTGGTCTGTGTTCGGTTCTGCGGGGCACATTGCCCGCCGTGACTTCGCTGCTGTGTTGGTTAGTCCCCGCACTTCTGTCTCGCGCACACTGATTTTCGCGTTGATTTGAAATGAGTTTATTTTTTTTTACAAAATTTGAAAACACTTCTATAAAATTTGCTGGATGAACAAAACTAATGAAAAAAAATTCCAAAATAACCGTGCGCTCCGAGCGCTTGCCTTACGAACACCGCACACTTAGCACCAATTGTTACGTGGGGATGCTCAGTTCGGGGCTGGTTATCGGGGATTGAATGATAAACACAGGTGTTCGGTATAACTCGTGTATTTAATAATTAGTTGGTTCGCGAGAGAGATGTGGGTCGCGTCGCGGTGTCTCCCAGACTCCTCGAGTCGCGTTCCTCGCGGCTCGAGCTAGACTCGGTTCCCTAAGTCTGTCCACCTGGAGGGAGGTCGGATCTTCTTACGCGGGTCCGATTTGGCGGAGGGCAGGTATCAAGTAGGCGCTGGCTGCGCGTGGGAATGCAGCAGCCAAGTCGCGTACGTGACAATAGAAAATGAAACCCTTTGCGTATTTGAGAATCTTGTATATAATGAACAACATTGTCAATAATGTTGGATTTATCTTGCCGTGAACAAGTCAACTAACAAGTTCGACCCGTCGTATCTTTAAAACAAAAACTATGCTTAACTTGAAATTTATCCTACTTTCAAGTATCACCATAAGCTATAATTTGGATCAATTTTGAATCGAATTCATGAGGTCTCCAAAAGGGGTGAAATTTTCGGGCACTCTTTATATTAATCGAACTTAGATTACTTTTTTTTAAATATTATACTATTATCTATTAATTTCCTTAGAAACTATTTTATCAAATATTTAAGACAAGCCAGATAAATAATATTTTGTTATTGTAATAATATGATATTAAATTTAATTGTTTTAGGATGCATCTAATATAGCTCAGCCTATAGCTACCGTGCAGTTATTGGCGGGACGAGAAAAAAAACTTGAATTATACCGTTATAAAATAGGAATCTTGTGCAGCGAAGTTCTAGAAAATTGCGATGGAAAGCTCAATAACATTTCTGTTGTACTAAATTTTATGGAAGAAAAGGATTTAGAAGTCTACGTTACATTACGAAAATTAGCAGCTGCCTCTTTATTTGAACTATTCAAAGATGTTTTACCTTACTATAACATTGGCTTAATTAATAATGAAAACGTAAAATGTAAATATGTCTTTATCAATTCTTTTTTATGTCAAGAATATTATCGACTATACTTATACGATTTTATAATATATTTTCTAGTGAAAAAAACAACTTTACAACTTCAGACTCATGAAAATGCCATTTTAAAATATTATAAACAGTATTTACAAAAGCTCGAAAAAATGGCGGACGTATTAAGACAAAGACGACCTGCATTACATTTAAAAAAACAAGATATTCATTTAGGGATATTTGCAGTCAAATGTATGACCAACTTATTAATAGATCGGCCATATTTTAATTTTTCGACGAATATAGTTAATTTTCTTGTTCCATTTTTGGATCATAAATATCAAGTTATCAGAGAAATGATTTCAAATTCTTTTAAAAATATCTTGAAGGGAGATAGATGTGGAGAATTATCTTTAACAGTAAGTAAATTCATTCATTAAAAGTAATAACTTTTTAAGACATACTTTAGTTACTTTTAAATAATTTTTGAGAATCGTGTGTATTTTTAGATTATTCGTCGCTTAAACCGATATATAAAAGAGCATAAAAATTTAGTGCATTCAAATATAATTTTAATTTTTCTAAGCGTTCAAATAAAAAATATAAATCAGAATAATGAAATAGAAGATCAAAGTCGATACAAAACCATCGCTGTACATAAACTGAAAAGTCGTGAATTAAGCAAAAGAGAAAGAAAAAGAAGATTTAAATTAAGACAAGTAGAAAACGAAGTGCTTGAAACAAAGGCAGAAGAAAACAAAAATATACCGCAAAAAAATTTCGCAAAAATAAAGAGCTTGCTTTTTTCGATATATTTTCATGTATTGAAACAAATGCCTAATAGTCAAATATTATCAGCTTGCTTGGATGGATTTATAAAGTAAGTTCGATACTCTATTGAAAATTAATTTCAATAAAAAAATTCACGACTAAAAGTATGTCAATTTTTCTGTTGTCAGTTTTTCACATTATATCAACCTGGAATTTTATCCTGATTTATTTAATCTCTTATATAAATTAATAGAAGTGCATAATTTGAGTTTACGAGATCACTTCCTTTGCATTCATACTGTATTCGTAATTTTATCTGAAGAAATTTCATCGCTAAACATCGATCCAATCAGGTAAATATTCAGTATAATTTATACAAATATATATAAACTGATATAGAAAACCGACGGCATCGGAGAGGTACATTAATTTTTTCTCGCATCATCCCATAGCGCAAAAGATTGCGATTATTTATAACTTGGTTGACAAATGTTATGGACTTTCTGACGTACGCTTTCATAGAGAAAATATTGTCATTATAAATAAGTTCCTTTTAGCCAATAATTGTCCAACTAATTTTGTTAACAAGTATATTAAAAAGAGGTAAGTGTTTAATACGAATTAAATATTGACACATCTAATAAAATCACAGATAGACGTTTTAAATGTATAGTTTTGCCTTATATATACTGCTACCTTATATATGCTGCTCCGTGTATCCCCTGCGCCTTCGCCGCCTCGCGGTCGGATGGGCGTACTAGTGCGCGCGGTGTATTCGGGATATAGCTTAGGACATGTCACAAAATATTAACCCGTTTCCGCCCAGAACACCAGTCGCGGTACCCCGGTCTTTAAGAGCTTGTAACTGACGTTCAAAACGTCAAAAAAAATCAGAGGGTCATATTCTGAAAGTTTAAGATCTGCTCTTTCCGATGGTGCCCATTAAAATTTCCAAAAAATTTTTGACTATTGCAAAATGCAGTTTAAAACACAGAAAACATGAATTTTTCACCCATTTTTTTGAAATCGAGTTTTCAAAAGGTTTCCCGAGTGAAATCGACTCGGAACCTCATTAACCGGTGGAATAAATGTTTGAATATGAGGAACTCATGGTTCCCGGATCGATTTTTCACCTGGGGGTTTTCAAAATGGCGCCTTGATTCCAAAATTTTTGTCAATATGTTTATGAATTTTTTACTCAATAACTATGGGGTTATGGAAAAATTGTCAAGAGAGAAAAAGTTCTTAGTATTACTCAAATAATGCATCCGCATTTTTTCAAAACGTTTCAAGATAATTTTTGTATTTTTGCAAAAGGTAAATTTATGCAAAATTCAAAAGTTGCTCAAAAAAATTCAAAAAAATTCCCATGTATTCTACGATGAGTGCTTCTTAGAATTCTGCTTCTTAGAATCAACCGCATTTTCTTGAAACTTTTTGAAAAAATTCGGGTGCATTCTTTGAGTAAATCTAAGAACTTTTTCTCTCTTGACAATTTTTCCATAACTCCAGAGTTATTGAGTAAAAAATTCATAAACATATTGACAAAAATTTTGCAATTAAGGCGCCATTTTGAAAATCTCCAGGTGAAAAATCGATCCGGGAATTATGAGTTCCTCATATTCAAACATTTATTCCACCGGTTAATGAGGTTCCGAGTCGATTTCACTCGGAAAACCTTTTGGAAACTCGATTTCAAAAAAAAAATTGGTGAAAAATTCATGTTTTCTGTTTTTTAAACTGCATTTTGCAATAGTCAAAAATTTTTTTGGAAATTTTAATGGGCACCATCGGAAAGAGCAGATCTTAAACTTTCAGAATATGACCCTCTGATTTTTTTTTGACGTTTTGAACGTCAGTTACAAGCTCTTAAAGACCGGGGTACCGCGAGTGGCGTTCTGGGCAGAAACGGGTTAATAAGACTGTAGATAAACTCAATAGTACCACGGCGCGCGGCCACGCGCCACAGACAAGTATAGCGTCTGCTGGGCTCGCGACTGTGTGACTATATACTTCTAATTTGCCATTTACAAAATTACGTACCTCATATCTTTCAATCCCAGTTTCACTTGGGAATGTAACTGGAATTCTACTTGAAAATCCACTTGAATTTTCAAGTGGTGTCTATGGACCAGGATGTACACATATTTAAGATGATGGAAATGTGCTATATCAACAAATTGATCTTTAATTTTTCTTGAAATTCGTAATTTTAATATGACTATTCATAGTGTATATTTAATTATTAAATTTTAATCAAATTGATGGTAAAATCTAATACTTGAAGAATTAAATGCACAATTTAATTATTTTACTTAATACTTTCAGATTTTACAAATATCTATACAGAATATTATTGGATGTACATATTGGAAAAAATAACGAAGAAATAGATATTGTTATAAAAACATTGTTTAAAGTTCTTATTCATAGATACAAAAATATAAGTCAGAACCATTTGCTTGCTTTTATTAAAAGAATATATATGATGTCTTTGAATTTACAGCATACTGCTACTTGTGAAGTTATTTACATAGCAAAATTAATGTTGGAATATCGACAAGCCAATATCTTATTTAAAGCTAATAGTAATATTACTAATGACGCTTACTTGTCAGAATTAGATAATCCGGAGTATTGCAACGCACATAGCACGAGTTTGTGGGAAATCGTTGCTTTTGAGGTTACAAACAGCATAATTTTTTACAAAGTGAGAAGTCTTTAATTTAATATTTTACTAAACTATAATTGTCAATTGTTTGTTATTTGCAGCGTCATTATCATGAGATTGTCCAGGGCATTGCTAAAGATACAATTTTTAAAATATCAAAATATGTGAAAGCATATTCGCAAATAAAAAGGTTAAAATTGTAAGTTTATACAGCATGAGTAAGGTAAGTCTTAGTGGTTTGACACGGGCTTATGACTGGATGGCCCCAATCATTAGACACATTTTGACTAATTAGAATCTGTCCGGCTGAAAATAACTATACAGAATTCATATGCGAATCTATATGCGATTTATATGCACTCCATACGTTTCATATACAGACATAATATAAAATCCAAGCAAAATTCATAATGCATATATTAATGTTGCAAATAGTAGTATAAGATAGTGAAAAATACCTCCAATCCAATAGCTATAAAAAGCAGACCAACATGTAGTGTATCAAAAAATACAAGTTTCAGCCCCTAGTCCTAAAATGCGCCCTCTAGTGCTACCAATATAAATTCAGGTTTGTTGGTAATATAGCAACATCACGTTGGCCGATTTTTATTTAGCAGGTTTAAATTGAGCCACTATTAAATGATACAGTACTCTAATTTTTAATCAGATTATTCGTACAAAATTACTATAACAAAGTAACGTAAAAAATTAAACTAATATAAGATTTAAGCTATATGTACAAAACATTATAAATACTTTAACTTTAACTTTTAATACTTTAGTCTCAAAGGTATGCGAAGGAAAAGGATTTTTTTTCACTAGATTTATTTTTTTTTTAAATGGATACTAGGTTTTGGAGTTACGGGTTATTCTTACAGGTTATTATGATGGTACATGGAACGGTATATGATTATTGCATCGACACTGCATTTTATTTTGGTTATTAATTATTAGCTAGAGTTCGAGCGCAAAATTGACAATACTCCCAAGAATACAGATCGTTGCAAAAAAAATTGTGTCAGTAATAGCATAATGAAGTTAAGCAACATAGTTAGTAGCCGTGTACGTGGATAAGTAACTGCCGAAAAATATTCATAAAGCGAATAAGAATATTTACCTTTAGTCTGTCGAAAAATCTATATAATAGACGCTGTGAGTGATCAGAAATATGCATAGGCTATGTATGACATATAAGCACAACATTTGGGGACTTTCTAAGATGATTAAACTTCATTAAATCTCGGTAGTCTAAAAGTTAATTCATTTTATTACGTACAAAATGTGTCCATGTATGGTCGCCTAATGTGTAATATTTATAATTTTTGCAACATTTAAACGTATATTTCGAATTTGAATATGCATTGTAAATTTTGCATGGACTTTCATAGAAAATCAATGTCATTCCATGTGGACTCCATGAGAGTCACTTGGGATGGTTATCCATTTGGATTCTGTATAATGTCCGTACAGAAAACCATATGGAACCCATATAAAATTTGTATGGATTTCCATATGGTTATTTTCAATCGAGTAAGAAAGCGTCCTGCAGATATTCAGGTATCCAATCACTAGCAGACGTTTTTACGTGTCCAATCACTAGGTCTTTTACGATAGCTTACAGAAATTCTTTAAAATTTAAAAATATAACTTCATGAAATTTAAACATTGCTTTAGGGTCACTGAAGATATTTACAAGCACTCTGATACATCACAAAGTATATTCAAGCCAATTGCAATTATCCCCAAGGAACCAACTACTAAAAATATTAACAGGAAGCATTTTAGAAATAAATCTAATCCATTAGTTAAAGGAATTCAGATAGAGAATTCCTTTGATATATTCAAAAATATTCACTTTGATGTATTTCAAGATTTCAAGCAAAATTAATAATATTATAATATTAACAATGCTTTTAACAGTGAAACACGAAAATAAGCTATAAATGTCAATTGTAAAATAAAAATTAAAAAGAAAATTGTAGTGATTTATAAATTGTATTAAGCACTGTAATGTTGCATTGATCTCTACTTTATTTGGAATTCATGACGTCAAATTTAAAATTTAAGTAATATTTTTCGTAATATTCATTTCCGGGGTCAAAACTGTAGGGGTTCATTAAAAAAATAGATTTGACCTTCAAATGACCCTCTTCTATCATTACTTTTCAAATAATTATACTATCCCTTTTATTTGACCTTTACCATCACCATCAAAGAAAAAATTATTGAAATGGCCAAGAATATATCTGAATGTACAATTTTCCACTCTATCCATTTCCGATGTCAAAAATATTGGGTCTCATTGAAAAAAATAAACTTGACCTTCAAACGATCTTGGAACTTAGGGTCAAGGTCAAATACAAGGTCTCCTACAGTTAGCTAGGGAAAAATCCTAAACCTCTGTTTACAACATTTTTCTCTGCGACTCATGGTTTTCAGGAAATCATGATATATCCATACTTTTTGAACACCGTGTATATGCCGTGAAGTCAATTCATGGTTGAAAGTTTCGGGCGACCTTGATCACCGCCCGCGCCATGTCTTGCTTTTCAATCTAGTTACTTTCTTAAACTTAAAATCGATCTAACTGACTGAAATGCATGAGTTATATCAATATTATGAATCCAAAATCTACAGATGTTTACATAAAATTATTAGAAATTTACTTTGTTTATTATCTAAAAAATTGTTTTTAAATGTTGGTTGTATCCACTGTTACGCGGTGCGGAGTCTCACAGAATTGAAACCCACACCTTTATTTCATTTATACATGCATTTCATTTTTGTCCCTTCCTTGTTCCACATCATTCAACACTCACCCAGATTGCGCCTGTGAAGCGGAGAAACCTCATTGGCAAACATAGTGGAAGGAATCCAAAGGAAACCCGCTCCGGAATGGCCATTATATATTATAAGGTTCGATTTGCAGGTTTATGTCACATTGCGTAGGCTAAAACTCTGAAATTATACCATTATATACCCCCCCCCCCTCCGTTCACCGTGTAGGATATGAGGAGACATATGTCTATATATATATATATATATATATGAGAATATATTCTACTGCTAACCGCGGCCATCACTGCTTAACGTCGCCCACTGCCCAAGTGTAATAGTCCGAGAGCTGAACGTCAAAAAATGCCAATAGAGAATTCGAAGGGCTATGGGTTCAGAGCAACTTGTTTTTTTATTTGCCTATAACTCGAAAAATAAAATTCCTAGGATCCAACATTGTCAAACATGAATGATCAGCGAGAAAATTCCTTTAAAGATATATGACATCTTAGTATTATTACATCTTCAGTAACGCGTAACTAAACAAATAATTACTGTGTACGCACAGATTCAACTAAATTCTGCCGTTCGAAGTGGAATAATTTTTCCCTTCGATCCCCCCTAACCCCTATTTCGACCACCACCGGATCATACCTAAAAACCAAGATATTTAAAAAATAACCTTATTCTTAGTTTTGAATACAGAATTAAGGTCAATAGAGCATAAATTTGCATAAAAAAGTGGACGCGTAATTAAGAGCTGCGTTATTGGATTCAATTATCGAATTTAATCGAAGTACATACTATTTATCCTCTTTTCACTATCAATTACTTAGCTTTATAGTCGGTGTAGTGGATGGAATTTGCTAAACGTATCATAGCATACACTTTCCATCCCTTGCACCGGGTCTATCATCAATTATTGGATGATAAGTACAACCGGATTTATCCAGGTACCTACGCATAGCTTTGCTTTCCCATTTATCAACTATTCATAATTAGATAAGTACCTGTAGAGTTGGTGCAATTGATGGAATTGGTTAATGGTACCATAGCAAACACATTCCATCAATAGCACCGGGTCATTCGACAAAAAGTGGATAATAAGAACGTATCGATAATACGATCCGGACATACAATTTTGTTCAATATTTTTATAGCCTACTCTTATGATAAGAAATGATATTCCGAAATAAAATTGTTGGGGTCTCTAAATCCTAAAGATAGAAATTTAGTTCACATTCATCCCCCGTGTAGGGGAAGCTTCGCCCATACGATTTTTTTCAAATTTTTTTTATAGCCTAATCTTATGATAAGAAATGATATTCCGAAATAAAGTTGATCGGCTCTCTAAATTCTCAGGAGATAGAAATAAGGCTCACTTTCATTCCCCGACTAGGGGTAGTTCCGCACATACGATTTTGTTCAATTTTCTTTTCTTAGCCTAATCTTATGAAAAAATGATATTCCGAAATAAAATGGTTGGGGTCTCTAAATCCTGGGGAGATAGAAATTGAGTTCACTTTCATCCCCCGTGTAGAGGTAGGTCCGCACATACGATTTTGTTCAAATTTTTGAATAGTCTAATCTTATGATAAGAAATGATATTCCGAAATAAAATTGATGGTCACTCTAAATTCTGGGGAGATAGAAATTAAGTTTACTTTCATCCCCCGTCTAGGGGTAGCTCCGCTCATACGATTTGGTTCAAATATTTTTTATAGACTAATCTTATGATAAGAAATGATATTCCGAAATAAAATGGTTGGGGTCTCTAAATCCTGGGGAGATAGAAATTGAGTTCACTTTCATCCCCTGTGTAGGGGTAGCTCCGCACATACGATTTTGTTCAAATTTTTTTATAGCCTAATCTTATGATAAGAAATGATATTCCGAAATAAAATTGATGGGCTCTCTAAATTCTGAGGAGATAGAAATTATTTTCACTTTCTTCCCTCGATTAGGGGTAGCTCCGCACATACGATTTTCTTGAAATTTTTTGTATAGGCTAATCTTATGATGAGAAATGTTATTCCGAAATAAAATTTATGGGCTCTCTAAATTC
>UELU01136564.1:0-12958 GCA_900490025.1 Megastigmus dorsalis | reverse complement strand
TGCTATGTAAATATATAGCATATTATAAGCAAAAGAACGTAAGGCATACAAAATATTAAGCAAGTAAAGATGTATAGATTAGTTTACTTATTCTAAAACTATATAAATATACACAATATAATTTACATTACATGATGGCTATATGCTGTACTGTACATTTTATACTTTAATTGTTACTAAAGAAAAATACTAAGAATATTTTTCTTAGTAACATTCAACCAATATTGAACCAATATTGCTAATATTACACATGAATTTCGTAATAATATTGTTGACTATATGCACTGCAAAAATTGGAAAAAAAAAAAAAAAAAAAAAAAAGGTTTTGCATGTATAATGACATGGTCCTTAATATGAGTACAAAGTTAAATGAAGATTTACCAAAGAAATATCGCCATTTCAAAATAATAATTTATATGTATTAAATCTTCAAAATAACGGTGTTAAAATTATAAATCAGAATGCAGTGCTATATACAGTAGGTTATATGTTTTCGAAATAAAAATATATTAAAAAATGTGATATGTTACAAGTCATTGAAGAAAGTATTCTGATGTTGATCTTGACGAATGTATTAACTGTGGAAATCAGTACTAAGCTACTTTAATCAGTTATTATCTCAATTTTATGATACTCATTGTACCTACATCATTGGATGTGACGTACCACCATCACGGGGTAGTTCCCGATAGCTTTCACTATCGGGAATCGTGTCAGGACCTAGCTGGAGAGACTATAGAGGCTTTTTGTCTAAAAATAATGCCCGCCCCAAGCGTATCAGGGCTAGGGACATGTAGCGGAGACGTGCAATGGTACCCCGATTGACCTACTTATTCCATGGGATAATGGAATTGATAGGCCGGAAAAATGGGGAAAAGCTTTCCTTACTCCGAGCGTAAGTAAGCGCGCAGTGGCTTACTTACAGCGGAGTAAGTACTTACTTCAGTGGATACGAACGCGATGGGTTCGGTAAGGATGCCCCAGCTGCCTTACTCGCATCGACTATCGCGCAATGGATAGACGACGGAGACTGTGGGCTTCTCACTCTTCCAGGTTCGGTAGCTGACACAATGTCATGCTACCCAGCTGGAAAGCACCCTTTTAAGGGTAACGAGTTCGTAGAGAAAGCGCAATGCTCTCTCTACTTATCGCAAGAAAACTCAAACTAACTTATGACTAATGAACACACAAGTACTACAGAAGCCTTCTATCTACTGCCGCGCAATGGACAGTAGACAGAAATTAGCTTATTCTCTTCTCACGGGGTGCGATCGCGCTTTTATATTCTTCTTGAGGTGCGGACATCTGGCGATTTCCCTCTCTCCTCATAGGTGTGGCTTTCTCGTTTATGTGTCCTCTTGATTAGCGCGAACATCTCGCGCTTGATGATGCACGCGCGTATGTGTGCTTGATTCGCACATCTGGCGTTCGCATTTTTTCTCTCTCGCACTCATTGTATCTTACTTTACGCTTATAATATAGTGTTTCGCTTTTATATATAATATTCTAATTTCTTTAATTAAGTTTAAATCGAATAATACTTTTATTGTATTATTTGTATGAGTCGAGTGTAAGCGATTTATTAATAGTTAATTAATTAAATCATCTCGCATCTTATCTAAATTATAATATTATTTCGTGCATTATTGACTTTAATTATTTAGTTTAAATTGCTTTTATTATTTAGTTTAATTTATTGTATTTTCTAACACATGTGTGTCTTACATGGATAAATCGATTAACGATATAATTTGTATTTTAATTTTTTTTTTAATTGTATCTCAACTAAACATTTAAATTTCTTAATGATTTTAATAAAGCGTCAACTATATTGTGGATTAAAATTGTTCAAACGTCTCATAAATAACTTACGTCTAATTGGAAAGAAAGCAACGAAAAAAAATTATTAAAAATGCCAAAATGAATAAAATAAACAGGTTAATAAATACCTGCACCAAATCTTGCAAAATTCATGTAGCTTGTCTGACTACATTAAAATTTTTTTACAATAATATCTATGTCAATTCTGTGATTTCTTTTGTAGACATAGATCTTATATAAATGCATAAAATATTTACCAAGGCTCTTAAATAGATTTTTTCACCTTTTTCTTTAAAAATTACCAATGAATTTTTTAATAATATGCATAATCCCATAATAAATCTTATACTTTTTTCATTTCAGTTTTTGCATAAAATATGGATAATTTTGATGCAACTGACCAATGTTGCAATTGCTCCAAAAAAAATCTGAGTAAGACAGCCACACAAATAAAGATTATTAATTTAGAGAGTGAACTTGAAGCTGTTCTTGAGCAATTAAATATAGATAATGTCAATGTTGGATCTAAACTTTGTGATAAATGTAGAAGACTTGTTTTTTTTTGGCACAAAAAAATCTAAACTTGATGAGCAACCATCAAGTTGTGATCAAAGTCAGCCAATGAGTTCTCAGGAAGCACCTTGCTCACAGAGTTAGGGAAGTGTTTTCAAGGTAAAATTAAATATTCCTAAAGAAATAAAACCTACTGTTGAGTTACCCCTTAAAAGAACTTTTGCCTCTCATAGCGTGTGTTGTGTCTGTAAAGACACAAATAATTTGATTCTTATGCCATTGAATGCAAGATGACAATGTTTCAATGAATTGAAAATTTTTATTCCAAATGGCAATCGCGTTTGTTCTAAACATCTAATCAAAAAACGATTTTTCCAAGATGAATTAAAATTAATACAAGTATACTGTAACACAAGTTTTTTAACTGCAGATAAAATATGTTTATTTCTATATGAAATATCAGACTTAACGTCGCAAACATTCTTAGATAAAATTCAATCATCAGAGCTTAACGAGAAACAATTATTTTCTTTTACAAGTCTCGCTGATAATCAATTGCAAGAGTTGAGTAAATTGTTAGTTTCCATGAGATCATCACATACTAGGGACGTTACACAAGCTTTGGTAATATTTTTATTCAAACTACGGACTGGATCATCGAATAATTTTATTTCGTCTATTTTTGGAATAGATAACGAAATAAAAGTCTCAGATTTTTGCGAATAGGTAATTAATTCATTTGAAAAAGATATCTTGACCATATACTTTGGAGTAAAAAGTATCTCAAGGGAAGAATTTATTCGTGATCATACTTCTATTTTTGTGAAAAAACTTTTTAATTTAACGAACGTGCTTGCTTTGGTATTCGATGGGACTTATTTACGTCACCAAAAAAGTAAAAATAATGACTATCAACAGAAGTCATATTCAGGTCACTCGAAATATTCTTTGGTTAAGCCATTCACTATTTGCACCACAAACAGGTTCGTCGTAGATGTTCCTGGTCCGTTCTGAGCTACGGAAAACGACACAAGTATTATGAAAAAAGTGATGCAAGATCCGAATGGTGTTAGAACTATCATGAGAAAAGGTGATGTTTGCAATGTGGACAGGGGCTTCAGGGATGTGGTAGCTTATTTAGAAAGTCTTGGTTTTAGGGTTCTTATGCTCGCCTTGAAAGGAAAAAGCCCCAACTTGACAACATCTAAATCAAATGAATCTCGTTATGTTACAAAATTGAGATGGGTAGTAGAGGCCGTTCACAGTATTCTCGGAAAAAAATTGAAACTTCTTTATCAGCAGTTGGATAATAAGCTTCTACCAAAAGCTGGTGCATATTGTAGAATCGCATGTTTTCTTAACAATCGCTTTGGAAACCGTTTAAACAGCGATAAAGATGACGATGGATTGCTAGACATAATTATTGAAAGAATGCTGAAATGTAATCAAGATGAAAATACTTAGGCATCAGAAGTTGAGACAGCCAGATGGTCTAGAAGATCCACTACTACGACTAAACTGACATCAGATGACATAACTGACTTTCCGAAGATGACTGAAAGGGATCTTAAAATTTTTTTTTCAGGCACCTATCAAATAGGTCAAGCCGTCTGTTATTTGGCTGAATTAATGGATGATAATCAAAATATCAATTTGGAGTATGTTAAGTCGAAACCAAATATTATCAAAGTATCAGTAAGGTCCAGGCACAGAAATAGTTAGACCTACAAGTGCTACGTTGAATACAAGCCTAATTTAATCGGATATAGAGGTATTTTACGACACGCATGCGACTGTGCGAATGGATTACGAACAGTAGGCTCTTGCTCACATATCGTAGCAGTTATATAGTATCTCAGTAATGCTAGATATCAATCGAAAATTACTAGACCATCAAAAATTCTTTCTGATATGTTTTCCACCATGGATTTTGATCCAGTTATAGATGAAGATAGTGATGAAGATTACGTATAATATTGTAATTAAAATTGATAATGTTAAAGTTCTTGTAAATTTTAATTGATGTGAATTTATCACATTTACATTGACAATATGTAATTGTCTTATTATTCCATGAACAAATTGAATACACGTATTTATATTTTATTTATATCTATTATTCTAATTTCTACTATAATTATATACTTACTTAAGGATATTACATTATTATAATAATTAATAATTTCAAAATGATACGAAGTTTTTCTGTACTTGAAGTTGGCTCTTTAGGCTAATAATGAAATAGGCTCTTTGCAGTTGCAAGGAAGTAATACTTGATTTTATGAACTTTTAGGAGTTGGGAAAAATTTCTAGACTACTTTTGGTGTTCTTGCATACAGAAAAAGGGTCCTAGAGTATTTTTAGGTATTTTAGTGCCTACTGAAATATCTAATTTTGGGATTATGTGCTAAAAACATGGGAAAAATGCGAAAAATAACGGTTTTTTCAATTTTTGAGCACGTTCCGTTCAAAATATGATAATTTGAATACGTGGGTTCGAAAGTACGGGAAAAAACACATGAAAACTGATTATTTAGATGTTAGCCAAATATGACCTTCATAGCCTAAAAAATCATTGAAAATTTCAATAATTTTTTCTCACTCAGATTTTTATCCAAAAAATCTGAAAAAAATCAGGCTATTTTGTAGCGAAAAATCTGATATCCATGAATATTTTCAGAATTTTTGTAGCAAACAGTAAAGCAGGAGAAATTATTTTCCAAAAAACACGTTTTTTACGATTGTGGTACTCTATTGCCAACTAGGGGTCTGAAAATTTAGGTGAGACAGCTTCCAAATATGCTCTTTCGAATGGCTAATCCCCGATAACGATTCACGCTTAGGCAATTTTAACATTGTTAACCCGCTATAGCATTTTTTATCGAGATTTTTTTTTACATTTTATTTTAATAAGTAAAGAGATAATATTTACAGAACTTATTTTCTAACAAAAATTATTTTTTTATTTAGTTAAAAGTCGAGGAACCTAGCGCTATCAACATTATTTAATCAGCATGGATAAACAAACTCAAGAAGTACCTAAAAATATGCAGAAAGACAATAGTACCAAGATAAAAAATGATTGCACTGAATTATCAGAAAACTTTTGGAATATTTTAGAATTAGAAAACAAAGTTAGTATTCCAAATTATATATAAAATATTATGAAATTAAATCGTTTAGATACACCGTTGGCGTTTAAAAATATTACTTCGGAAACCATAAGTGAATTAGAAAATTTTGCGTGTGATTCGATGAAATTACTAATTGATGAATCTGACGATTTACAATCGTATTATGAACCATATCATAAAATGCCCGAAAAGTTTTGCTTTTTGAATTCCTAACAGTCAGGCTACGATTTCTTATTTAAAAATGATCCATTTATTTCTAATTGCCTTTCTGGCGAAGGATTTAACTCCTTCTGAAAGAATTTATAATGCGTGGTTTTGTATCCTGTTTCTCCGTTATTGACGAGCCTGGATAAATGAAATACCCGAATAATCGGTTAGTGATAATTTTTTAACTCTAATACATAGTTATGCATAGAACTAAATGCTCACAGTTTCGTTACAGCTATTTGTAAGCTACAAAATAAGGATTTAATAAATAAAGAGGATAGTTCGATTTTGACTGCTCAGTTTTTTTTTTGTGAAACGCGCGTATATGAAACGTGTCAATGGTAAGTATGTCTAATGTCTCCATGTAAAATACATCGACTACATCAGGGTTTTTATCACTCACAGTCAAAGGAAGCTTCGAAAGGCAGTCCGCATTACCATTTTGCTCGGAACGTCAATACTTAATGTTGAAGTTAAACCCTCTTAAAAATATTCCATAATATTGCATACGCATCGCCCTGTACGTCGGCAAGGTATTGTTTGGACTAAAAATCTGCACTAAAGGTCGATTGTCTGAAATAAGTGTAAATTTATGACCATACAAATATTGATGCAGCTTTTTAAAGTCAAAAACGATGGCGTAAGCCTCCCGATCTATCTAGCTATATTTATTTTTTTATTCCTTTTAGAGTATGTGATACAAACTGTATAGGTCGTTTCGAGCCATCCTCAAAGCTGTGTGACAAAACTGCTCCGACTAACAGGGCTAGCGTCTGCAGCTAGGATCAACGGTCTGTTGGGGTCGAGGAAAGCTAAACCATTTTCATGCGTAAAAGCACTTTTCGCTGATTCAAATGCGTTCTGACAGCTCTTTGACCATACGTATGGCACTCTATCGCTTAACAATTGGTACAACGGATATAGAATATTACTAATATTTTTCATGAACCTATTGTAATAGGTGATCATGCCAACGAATGAACACAGTTCATTGAAGTTTTTTGGTGGCGGCATTTTTTTAAACAGCTTCGAATTTAGTGGGATCTTTGTGAATGCCATTCGCATCGATAATAAACCCACAATACAAAATTTTCTCTTCGAACAATGTACATTTCCTTAAATTGATTTTGATATTGTGCTCATTTAGCTTACTCAAAACCAATTCATTTGACGACAAAAATTCTTTAAAAGTGGGTGCCGCGCGCGAACGCTGTGTGAGCTTTGCCGCGTCAAGACAGACTCGCTCCGGCAGCGAACAACAACACTATTAGGCCTGAGTGCTCGCGCTTTTCGATCGCGTTCTTATAACGACTTCAGTGGTAGAGAGTGCAGGAGTTTTATTTACAATAAATGAAGTGATTTTATACAGACATAAACTATCTATTGAGTTTCTCACCGGCCCCCCTTTTCGGTATCTCCCTTCGCTTTGCGCGACCGCCCCATTTGGTAAAAGAAGGAAACGGCGCGTACACACACACACACCTTTTACAGATCTAAACAACATATACATATTTTCTTGTCATATATCGGGTGCAGCCGCAACGCCGTATATTAGACGCCAGACTCTGTATAACCCCCGTTGGGTATTTACTGTAAGTAAATCCACCACGACTTTGTCAACTGGTAGTTGTAGGTAAGCTTGAGAGCTATCGATTATTGCAAAATATTTGCAGCCAGCCAGGTACACAAGTAGTTCGTCCATTGTAGTCAGAGGAGGCTCATTAACAACGAGCTGTGGATTCAAGGTGGCGCTATAGTCGCCGCATAGACGGACGGTGCCATTGCTTTTCAGTACTGGGACGATTGGAGTTGCATGCAGCGAAGAATTGACTCACTCCAAGACACCTTCCTTTTTCAAATAATCCAGAGATGTGTCAATCAGTGGTATAAGTCAGAATGACACGCTGCGAGCTTTGAGGAAGACTGGCTTGGCATCCGGCTTGAGTGTCAAGGTTGCTTTCAGACCTTTACATTTTATGAATGTGCGAATCTATTAACGAACCAATAACGGTGGGCGATTTACTGCTTTCTCCGTCTTTCTCCGTTTTTAACACTATATTCTTTAGGAACTCAATTTTGTAGTATGTTGTCTGAAAACGTTATTGTAGAATCCACTTAAATCACAGTACTCAATTTATGTGGTTAGTCGTACGCACGCACTGCAAAATATTTTATGACACTCCGTTTGAGAAACAGATGGTTTAATAAAATTATTGAAAAGCACTAATTTTTATTCAATTATGTTAATTTTTATTTAAACGAACTGAGTAATCGTTTTCTTGGTCTCAGTTACTGTGGCATCTATTAAATCTTTTATTCAGTAACTAACTCAAGGTACAGTAACTACTACACTTACGTTAAGTCTCAATTTAATCTCTTAGCGAGATTTTTCTTCTTGATACTGCATACACTGGCAGGGTCGCAGTAGCTCGAACTAACTCTCTCTTTTGCACACGCTTTTATTTATTAACTTTGAGTAGCATAGTCACGATACTTTAACAGAAATTTTTCACATGAAGAACGTAAAATTAGATGACGAGAATGTTTGTTGCGTCCAAAGGTAATGGAATGCAATCAGTTTGCTACGTGATGATACCGCAGTATGACGCCCAAATTAAATACATTATTTTTATTACGGTGCGACTAAAAGTTTTATTGTCGGCCTCGCCCTGCGTTTTCATGTCGAAATGTTTCGCAATTCTTAAAAAAGAAAAATTTACTATAATAGGTACAGTTTTTTAGACGCAAAACTTACGATCAGTGGTGCAAATTTGAATACATGTAATACACGGCAAGTATTATTTTTTTTTTGTGTACGGCATAGAGTAGCATTCAATTTCTAAGAAACAAGGTCTTAAATTTAATTTTGATCTTATTAACCCATTAACGCCGAAGTGATCAGAATTTTTACTAACTGTTCAACGTGTTTATTTATTATGTTATCGGACCACAAAAATAATGCAATACCTCTATTCCTACGCGAAATTTGATGCTCTTTCAGCACCTGAGCTCGAAATTTCGATTAGACACCGTGAAAAAAAAATATGGCCGACTAAAACGTGAAAAACGTGAAAATTTTGGAAAAAAATTTTTTTCGCTTTTTTTTCACAATGATACCTCAAAGGTATCAACTTTTTACTATAATCAGAGGTGATCATGGCACTCGAACATTAAGAGGAATTTTTTTCAGAAAAATTCATCGACGTGTTTTTTCAAAATGGCGGCGAGAATGAAAAATTTTATAAAAATCTTAATCTATTGTTTTCTTAAAAACTATGAACTTTAGAAAAAAATTTCTAAGAACAAAAATGTCTTAAAATTAGTCAAAGAACACTCTAAAATTTTTTCAGAATTTTTGGAGACAATTTTTGATTTTCGAAAATTTTAAAAAATCCAATTTTTCAAAAATACCTAAAAATTTTTTGAAAAAATTTGAGTGTTCCTTGACTAATTTTAAGACTTTTTTGTTCTAAAAATTTTTTCATAAAGTCTATAGGTTAAGAGAAAAAATTCTTAATTGATATCTACTGTGTTTTTATTTAGATAGTTGCATTATGGTAAATGAAACATGGTTTTCGTCAAGCACTAGAAGTTGTTTTAAAATAAGGAATTGACTATGAACTTTCACCAATGCAGTCGGCTTGTCATACTTTTTTTCCAGAAACCGTGACTTATTTCGAGCATTTCTAGAAATCGGTTTTGGAAATTGTATAATTTTACAGATTTTTTATATCACGAAAGATCTTAGATCATATTTTAGCGAATTAAACTCTCTTCACTTCTGTCATCCAATACTACTTTTCGATGTAAAATCGGGATTGAATGTGTCGGATACCCATGGCCTAAAATTCACATTATAGGACATTTAATAGATATAAAGCAGTTAATAATTTAGCACCAGTATTTTGAAAATAGTTTAATGCAGAAACAAAATCAAATCATCAAAAAAAATATATTTCATATGGCGCTGGCTAATAATAGTATATTATGCTACAAGGGCATAAACGTTGATTTCACACCCGCTGACTGATCGCAATGCAATTGTTTTGACGATCTGGCCAAGGGTGTAAATCGTACGCCCGTGTAGCATGCGTTATTTTTTGCAACAGTGGGTGGAAAATTCGCTAAAAAATATATAAAAGCATATAAAAGAAACGATAAATAATTCTTAATAAAAACATGCAATATGAAATATATAGAGGCGTCGGACGTAGGGTGGAAGATAGGGTCCAAGGGCGAAGCCCCCCCCCATCAAAAACATCGTTCAAAATTATTTAAAAAAACATAATGCATATAATACAAAAAAACTTTTTACACACTTTTAAACGCGAATATGATTAACTAAAAAAAATTGTGTATAAATTAACGATTAATCATAAACATGGTTCAAAATTATTTAAAAAATATAATGCATATTATTCGAAAATCTTTTTACACATTTTTAAACGTAAATATATTTAACAAAAAAATGGGAAATCGGTATGTGTATACATATACAATAAGTGTATATAGTGAAGTATTATAAGGATACATCACTAGGGCATTTCTACTAAGAATTCATTAAAAAATGCGAAATATTGAATTTCTTATTTTACTCCCCCGGGTTGTAAAATTACATTTTACTCGCACTTGATGGAAAACATCATTTTACTCCCGGAAACTGAGGAGTAAAATTGAATTTTACTCGCACTGTGATGAAAAGCATCATTTTACCCCCGGAAACTGAGGAGTAAAAACAAATTTTACGCAGACTGTTTCAAAAATTATATTACAGCGGCTGTACAGTAGGTCTTGTTTAAGGACAACTGCCTAAAAAAATTATTATTTATTTTGAAATATAAGAATGGAAAGTATTTTAAAACAGAATATATAACTTTAATAAAAATTTTTGAGAATAATCAGTTATAGTTCAGTTCCAATAAAATAGTAATTATTTACACAGTTTGAGTAAAATGAAAAATTCGGTATTTTTAGTTTCTAGACAAAAAACTGTCGAATTATCCAAGTGATGTATGCTTATAATATTTACGTCATATATGCAGTATACATACAATGCTGATTTTTTTTTTACAGGCGGGGAGCTTAGCTCCATGTATTACATGTACCATGTCATGCGCTTTCCTCCTTCTACATATTCCTATATTTTAGCAATCATTGCATTCAATGGGACCGTGCAAAAAATAGCGTATGTTGGCAAATATAATTATATTATTCATTTCTTTAATAATGATTAAAAACATTCAGGGCTCAGATTACAAATCTATGACCTCTAAAACCCAGAGTATTTTATAAATTTTGTGACGGCACGCTCATATGTTCGCGCGCAGTCGCGAAATTCATACGGTCAAGCTAGGATTCACTACGAGCGCGAGCGAAATCGTGCGTACAGCGGAACCAGCGTTACCTAGCAACGCTGGTGACGTCACACCGCTACCGCTTGCCGCCGATTTGAGAGCCTTTATGACGCAGCGTAAACTCTCAAATCAACAGTATTCGCCTGATGCTTCAGGCGTATAAGGAGCTCCTTCACGCCTGAAACTCCTAGAGTCCTAATCAACGCGACTATCTGGTGCTCCAGTAGTCGGGTTGCTAAGATCCGGGTCGAATATCCCCAATGCTCCAGGGTTAGACTGTCACACAGGTGCTCCTGATGACGGTATAACCATCTGGCCTTATCGTTCCGACTAAATCTAAGGCGCTCCTTGACTTAATCAGAACATGGGGTAATACGAGCCACCCCGCTATATGTTCGGGCTTTATTCAATACGCTGGTGCTCCGCCGATAACCAAGTGAGGGGCTCCTCCGTGCACGCCAGCGTCCTACACGAATAACAGCCGTTCTTCTTGCCTACGTTTAGGCATTATTAAAGCCCGCCCTCAATACTCCCTCCATCGCCCCACCAGCAGCGTCATGCTGAAGTCATGCAGAGGATACAGCGCCCCCAAGTTAGGTTGGCCGCCCTCCTTCTCTATAACTCGAACAGTAGGGTAGCCAATCACTCCACGATAGGCATCAGACATCACCTACAGGTCCGCAGCGGATGTGAAAATGTGCGCCCGCTCGCCTCACCTCCTCCTGGCCAAGAATCTACCACCACTGTGCCAGACGTACCTGAAGCCCAGCCTCAAAGCAAGCTGTTTGAGGCCCAAAAATTTCCGATATGATACAGGATTAAGCATTTCATTAATAAAGATTTTCCTATCTGGCAAGTGCCTGTGCTATGACATTCTTTAGCTTTTTTTTGGTCGCTTCCGGTACTTGCAAATTGAAAATAATGCTCTTTGAACTGCTTGTATGTCTTCAAATTAAGATTTTCTTCATTATTCTTTCCATCATCGTCAATAACGTTATAATAACTTTCCAATTCAGTTTTTGTCACAAAACAGTAAGGGCAAGGGTAAGCAGCTGATGCTGATCGCTGTCCATTAACAAGTAGAACAAGTTTTAAGTCTGAAATGAATTTGAAAGGTATCTCATTCAGTCTAATTAATTCAACTAAGGTTTTGAAATTTTCATAGGTCTCTTTAATCGCAGGAACTATGCATAATAAAATTAATTTATAGACACTAGTGTGCTTGCGTTCGTTTGCAATACTTCCGCCAGAGGAGTAATATGAAACGTTTTTACTTTTACATTCACCTGATTCATTTTCTTTTAGCTTATCTTCTTGGGTTAAAATGGAAAGAGAAATATTGAAGGAACCTTGGCCTCCATCTGCTATTAATTTAATTTTTGTTTCTTGTATATGTTGAATTTTTCGTTTATAAAAAATAAAGTCAAGAAGTTCTGTAGCATTAGCATACACTACTGGTCGTTTTTTAATTTCTCCTTTGGTCGTTTCGAACTCGTGGAAACCTTCTTTATAAATATCTTCCATCACCTTAGATTTGTCATACATATGTTGGATGCAATTCGTTGGAACGGAATTTCTCCCAGCAGGTTATCTAAACTTTGAGCAGAAAAGCTTATTTGCTTCTCTTTTTTTTTTATTTACAGTTATGCGAAGTTTAGTTCAACGTTCGCTTTTTCGTCACTGTTCAAAATTTTTCTTCTTAAAACAGTAGTCACTATTTGGTTCTGCTGTTTCTCAGGTAATTTTTTTACTATATTAAGTACGTTATCACGTGCGCTAGCCGAAGAAGAACCCATGCAAGATTGTGGAATGCCTTTGCCTATTACCTGGAAACAGCTGCTACAAATTTCAATTGAAGTTCTAGGTTGAGTTACATTTGCTTCACTTTCAGAAAGTGAAACATTTTGACGCACAGTACCATCAAGGCCA
>UELU01136562.1:0-29095 GCA_900490025.1 Megastigmus dorsalis | reverse complement strand
CTCTTAAATGGGCTTATTATAGCTTGATCTCTTCGTCTTGACTTCCGGAATTAATATGAACCGATGGCGCAGTTGCAGAAACGGTGCCTTACCTACCGAATCTTAACGCAAAATGCAACAATTTTCTTAGTTTTTCGGGCCAAACGCGGATTTCGGTGTATTTATGATTTACTACTCCTTTAAAAACGTACATTTTTATTTAGATAGTATACCCATGTTTTATACTACTCTAAGCATCATTTTCGAGAAGTCCTGAAAGGTATTTCAAAATAAAGAATTTATTATAAGCTTTCAACAATCAAGTGCTCGCGTCAGACTGCCGTGCCTTTTCTTTTTCGCTGAACCTACGACTAGCGAATGACGGTGTGTAGAGAGAGACCGATAGACGGCGCAGCGACGGCCGGCGGCGGAGAGGCATTCGGCGGTCCGCCCCACTCTACTCTCCTCGCGCTCCGCTTGCTGCTGTAACTTTACGCTGATTGGCCTGATTAACTGATTTTCAATCGATGAATACTCAGTAACTACTAATCGGATCGACAAGTTTATTAGTGATTTTTTACTTAGAATTTTTCGCTCTACCCGAATCCATACAGTGTGATATTCTATTTGTTAACACCCTGTATACAGTTTGTTTTTATATACAAAAGTATACTTATCTACATTTTTGTACTTTTGTAAAATTTTTTTTTGAAGAATTCTCAACATTTTTAGAGCCTACAGTTTAAGAGCTAACACATAATTATCAGTCAAGTGCAATTGAAATATTAACTAATAAGTGAAGTGTTTGGTCTACATTGGTAAATTCAATAACACAATAAATATTCGTCTAAGTGTAAATATTTCATTGTCAAAGTAAGAGTTATCCTTATACTGTTGGATAATAACAATAAAATAAAACTAAACTTGTCTATATATATTATACTTTCGCAAACTTTTTTTAGCCATTTCATAGACTTTTTTCAAAAATAATGTTTAAGGACCACAGATACAGAATTGTTATAATGCCATTGAAATATTAAATAAAATAACACAGGAAAGTATGTTTTACTGCAATGGAGTATGTAAATTAATACATTGTTCCAATAGTAAAAAAATATAAAATTAAATTTGTTCTAATAAAAGAATGTAAACATCTTTAGCGCCTCTAGGCCATGATTTTTTTTTGGGAATTTAAGTCAATTACCCAAAACCATTGGTCATTTTGACGTAACATATTAGTATAATGCCCACTATTAATAGTTTTGCCGTGATGAAATATGGCGTTTATTACTTTGTACTGTTTCTTTTTAATAGAAATAACTGACCGCGGTATTTCGTTGACTCTGAAATTACTCATTTCGGAAATTTTTGTACCATCGGCATTTAAAAGTACAAAACTTATTATAAATAAGGTGTTCTTTATATTTACATCAAATTTTTGAAGCATAGAAAATGTAATTATTTGCTTTTATTTTATTTGCTTCATTTCTCATACGCATCCAGGGCATCGTGTGACAGTCATTAATTATACATGTCCAACAACATTTTGTAAAATAGTAGACGTATTGTACAGGCCTTTTAAGAATTGTGACACATCTTGTTGAATGTTTACTGCATATTTTACATGCACATTTTGTCTATACGTGCTAAAATATTTTTTAATCCATATTTAGCTTATAACATTTATCAATAGCTTTTTTTTATTTAATATCTCTTTGCAATCTTATTCCAAAATCTTTAAACATCGTTGAGTCACCAGATAACACAATATTATTATACAATAGCCTTGTAACATCTAATATAGAACAGTTCTGAATAACATCCGTGGAAGATGAATTCTACTGGAAAATTTTTTCATAAATACTATCTTTAGATCCAACAGAATAAGAAACTTCATGTTGCCACCACGCGAGATTGTAATTACAATTTGTTTAAACAAATTTTTTTTAAACAAATTAGTAAAAGTGATTTTTTTGATTCGAAAAAAATATTTTTAGATTCACTGGACCATTCTGAACGAAAAAGGTCCTTTGTCGTTTTGTCGTAGGATGTGTGGTTTTTGAGTAAAAAATTCCCAAAGTTTTAATAAATGCGATTTTCCCGTTTTGTGGAGCCATGTATAGGTATGAAAAAAAACTTTTTTATTTAGTTCACCATGGAAACATAAACTTTGAACCTTCCTCTACAACTTTCTGTAAAGCAAATTTTAAAAAAATGAGTGGCAACATGTTATTTTGGAATAGAGAGTTGTCTCTCACGAGCTACACCGGTGCACGCGTGCCACCTCCTCAGCGCGCATAGTCACCTGGTAGGGGGGCCGAAGATGGTCGGTATTGGAGCTCTCACGGATCCCCTACCATCAATATAGTGTAACCAACTTAACTTAATCCTCATGTTTCGTGGGTATTTCTCTTCTCGCGACGTTTTGAGAAAATATTATCGAAATTTTGAGATGTTTGTATATCTATATCGGGAAAATTTGTATATATTTGTATATCTATATAGCGTCTGAACCCCTCGTTAAATTTTCGTTAAACTTATATCTGAATTTAAAAAAAAAGAAAACTAAGGTATCCGAAAGGAAAACAGAGTCCAAATCATAATCTGAGTGACTAGCGTACCATGCGAGGTGAAGAAGTAGCAGCGCAACACCGCAGGAGCAACTATACGAGAGTTCTCTCACGACTTACACCGCTGTGCGCGTGCCTCCTTCTCAGCATGCATAGTCGCCTGGTAAGCCGGCCGAAGATGATTGGCATTTGGACCTCTCTTGTCTTTCGGTGGCGCATACGCAATTGAAAAATACTGAACATATTATGCTATAGAGTGCGTGAGAAGAAAAGCACATACTATAGAGGGCGTGAGAAAACCGATAATTTTCTTAATGATGAAATGGGGCTAAAAAAAGTTTGAACGGCTTTTTCTTTGCACTCAGTGGATACATTTTCATGATTCTTTTTGGAAATAATTGCATTTTACGATATC
Organism: Megastigmus dorsalis; assembly: GCA_900490025.1. NCBI lineage: Eukaryota > Metazoa > Arthropoda > Insecta > Hymenoptera > Megastigmidae > Megastigmus > Megastigmus dorsalis. The sequence continues at coordinate 26,131 of UELU01136562.1, read as the reverse complement.
TTTCATTTGATATGCACATCCTTTAGGTATAGCCGTTCAATTCAAAGATATGAGATACGTGATTTTGTAAATGGCAAATTAGAAGTATATAAGGCACACGGTCGCGAGCCCAGCAGACGCTATACTTGTCTGTGGCGCGCGGCCACGCGCTGTGATAATTTAAAATCAAATAATTATTGAATAATTTCATTCAATATTTTAACATCTGGTAACATTAAAAATAGCCAATATACTTTTTAAAAAAATACATATTACTGAGAAATGCCAATGGTAAATTTAAGTATATATTATAACGAATTCACGATTGAACTTGATATTCAGTCGTTAATTCGATTGTATGCTCGATCCGACGGCGCTCAGGCATCGAGGATAATGAGCGAGAGAGAGAGCGTAGGTAAGTGTCGCGAGAGAGAAAGAGAGAGAGAGAGAGAGAGAGAGAGAGAGAGAGCTGATACGGAGTGCAGAGCAGCACGAGTAAGTACTTTTGTACTATAGCGGCGGATCGCATGTGTGTGTGCCTGCGCGCCGTTAGAACTCTGGCCTTTTCGGTTCGCGAAAATATTGTGCTTCCGTATGTAACCGAATACATTACGAGAATATATTTCATTTATCAGATTCACGCTATCATCATTTACGAGAGATCCTTATTTTCCCCGATATACCGCGATTACCGCCACCTCCGCGGGCACAGTGGATAGTGGATCTACTGTGCATTTTCTGAGCAAGCTGGACTCGTGAGCCTTGCACGGAGCTGATGAGTATTTTTGGTCCGAGCATCGAAAGCGAGACTCAGTACGAGAGTCTGGTATTTGTCAACGGAAGCTGTCAGATCCTGATCAGTGGGATAAACCAAAGAATTTTTCTCACTGCAACGTGCAACAGATAGGAGTGTGCAGTACAGGGTTACTGCAGACTGAAAGAAAAACAGCCCCGTTACAATATATTTGTTAAATATTGCACTTATTGCACTTATTTTATAACATTAAGTACATTTTTTACTTACTATTTTTTTTTTACTAGCTTAATAATTATTTCTCTTGACAAAACACTTTAGGGTCGGTTGTACAATGATGTTTCTGCTATGCCTTTGCGCTACTTAATATATATTGTACCCCGTTTTCTTCACCAAAAATTGAGTTTTATTTTTTATTAAATAAAAAATTATCAGTATTCAATTTTTACATACGGAGCATATTCCATTAGTCACGTATTTCCTTTTTGGCATTCGAATTATGCCTAAAAAGACTTTTTTTAAGAGATAAGGACATTTACATATTCGAATCAATCAGATTTGTTTTTTGAAGAATATAATATGCAGCAATTTAAAAAAAAGCTACCGATCAACAACGCAATTTAAGATCAATCGACGAATATTTTTTTAAAAAATTATTAAATTTGTTACCTGGGGTATCCTCAATGCGTTATACGCAGTTGGATGATCCAACTGTCGGTACGCTCTGAAGTGTGTTGGGTCCAACTGTGAAATCCTCTGCTACCAAAACGGCTGCTACCAGCGCTGGCTGGCACTGCGCCGAGCACCTGTTATCTAGAAATTCATCCTCCACTCAAGAGATGGTAGCATGTTATAAAAATATAATAGAGTTATGAGCGCAATATTTTTGAATTTTTTTATATTGTGTTGAAATTTTAAATTTAATGCAATTTTCAGTATTATTAGTACTTATTAAATATAATTATCGTAAATATAGTTTGTTATATTGAATTTTTTATTTTAAATAATTATTGTAAATTTTATTTAAATTTTAAACTTAATTCTGTGTTATTCTTAACAATTGCAATATAATCATAACGATTAAATTTAACTTCAATTATCTATTTATATCTCATAATTTTACAAATGCTTTTAATTATAGTGCTCATAATTTTATTTAATTTAACAATTAACTTTAGCGAAACTCTGGGATTTCTAATTTTATTTTAATCTTAAGCTCATTCGATTGTAACGGGGCAGGATTTAGGGAAAATCGAGGTAAAAGTACGTGGACACGGGGCTACAACCCACGACCTCAGGATCCAAAGGCGCGCTCCTTAACACTGAGCCAACGCCGCACTGTCCTCGACTCAGCTACAGATCCTACCGACTACTCATGCCGGTATCACAGGGATCTACCATTCGCCAACTAGCTTCTCAAATACGCGGCCGTTATACCCCCCATCCAGAAACGACTTATCGTCCTGCAGCGACGATAAGACCGTCTTCCATACCTTTTTTACCTCGTTGGACTCAACCTCGTCGTCTGTCACCAAGACCGGGAGCCCATTTCTCTCTTTTCCTTCTCATGCCGGTGCTCCTGTGGCGTCACGTTAACGATATGCACACTATGGAGAGGGCATAGTGCTTTCCTATGACCGCGACCACCAAGACTTACACGCGCATCTGCGGTGCGCCACTTTCAGACATATCCACACATAGTGCTTTCCTATGGCCCCGCCGCTAGATTTCTACTCATAGAGCTGCAAAGTATTCTCTAGGAATGTCATTTCCATGTGACTCAGAGGTAGTTGCGCATGGCCGTGTGTCTCCGTGTACCAGCACAATCCCAGCCGGATACACACACCACGACTCAGAGGCTTTGATGCATAATCACAGGAAGAAAGTTAGTAGGAGGATTTCTCAAATCTGCGGACCTCTTGTCCAAACAGATACATTACACGATGGAAGAGGACATCGTGCAATCCTCCAGACTACTCTGTGGGTCTTTTAGTTGGGCGCCATTTGTAACGGGGCTGGATTTAGGGAAAATCGAGGTAAAAGTACGCGGACGCGGGGCTAGAACCCATGAGCTCAGGATCCAAAGGCGCGCTCCTTAACACTGAGTCAACGCCGCACAGGCCTCGACTCAGCTACAGATCCTACCGACTACTCATGCCGGTATCACAGGGATCTACCATTCGCCGACTAGCTTCTCAAATCCGCGGCCGTTATACAATTTTTAAAGTTACTTTTTTAACAAATGCTAATTCTAGTCGAAAACAAAGTGCAAAAATAGTGGAAATTTTTTGGTATTTTTATTTTTTTTCTTCTTTTGTGATTTAATAAGTAGCTGAAATAAAATTCTTTTTTACAGTTTTTAATTTTAAATCTAATTTTAATTTTAATTTGTAATAATACAAATTTCCGCTATAGTGGCACCTAAGTCATGTGCTAAGTGCAAGAAACTAACTAGGCCTAATGGAATAATAAGGACATGTGTGAATTTAAAGGCATTTCACAATATCTGTAATAAAATGCGTTTAATAGAGGGCTCTAAATTGAAAGTCGAATATATATGTGAAAATTGTAACGATAAATCTATTCTCGCTCTAAAACAGCCAAAGAATGGATTAGAGAAATTTAAAAATAATTTTTATTTTTATTTATTTATTTAAGCCAGTATAATACATCTACAGAGGCATGAAAATTCCTGTTCATAGAACTAACTGTAAGAAAATATTACAAACTAAATACGTATATACTAACTTAATAACTAATTGTACAAATTTGTTGGATCAGGTACAAAATAAAAAGATGGACAATTATTATTTCTAATTTCAATTTGGTTTGCCTCAAATTTATTTTTAGCCTTTTTAATTACTTTGTCTAAAATTTTTTTATACTTCTTATATTCTATTTCAGCCTTATGATTACTCATATTTTTTTCCAAATTAAGTACAAGTTTTCTTTCGTGTTACAGGAAATTATTATACCTTTAGTGATCCATTGTTTCCTAGGTATATTTTTCTATTTGTTTTTATTTATGAATCTATTGCTTGTTGCCATATCGATACATACTTGTATTTCATTTATTAAAGTGTCAATCGCAAGATTTGGGTCGTCAATAGATAATATTAAATTCCAATTTTTTTCCCTGACTATATTTTTTAGTTTATTATAAGTAGTAAAATTACGATGTTCATTTTCATTTTTTTTGAATTTCTAGTTTTTCAATATTTAAAATCAATGGATAATGATCTGTAAAAGGTTGTAAGAGTTTATAGGATTTGAATTCTAATGAATTGGTTTTGGTGCATATCCATTTTCTAAAAGGTTATTAGATCTCAATAAAAATTTCCAACTTATTATAATTAGCATTTAAGCTTCTAACATTAACATACAGTAATATTTTATCTTTGTTACAAATCTCCTTATTGAGAGTCTGAAAATCCTCACAAATACATTCTTTTTGTATAATTTCTGAGTAATCAATATTACTATACATTATTGAGGTATATGCAGGGAAATAATACACTTAGGTTATGCATAAGTAATAATTCTTTATTATAATATGTCTCATCCACATCAATATGAGTGCCTCGGAGTCTTTCGGTGGCAACCACTACTACTACAAGGATCGGCGTGTGCTCGTCTCAACAGCTCGACTAATACTGAACTAACCGCGATGAATCTCGCTTGTTATTATGTCGGCAACGCGCTTACACATAAACACATGAACGCTTGTAAGCAGAATAGAAGTAAGCGTCGACCGTGTCTCGATGCTCACCATAGATGAGAGTAGTTAATACAAAATATGATATTATCTTCAACACTCCCGCTATTTGAATATTTTGATATAAACTTAAAAGTCAGTGGTGGGCATCGAAACAGTATAGTCCTAAACCCTTACATAGCTTCTCGTGGGTGTCTCGCGCTAACGCCTCTGTAAAAATGTCTGCGAGTTGTAACTCGCTAGGAATGTATCTTACATCAATTATCCCGCATTCATACTTTTCTCTAATAAAATGATGCTGGATCTCCACATGCTTCGTGCGTCTGTGAAACACAGGATTTTTTACTAATTGAATTGCGCTTTGATTGTCCATATAAAGCGTAGTTGCATTTGCACAAGGAGACCCCACATCACTCAGCAACTGTCTTAACCATATGAGCTCTCGCGTCGCGGTGGCCCCGGCTATATACTCAGCTTCGGTGCTGCTAAGAGAGACACTGCGCTGTCTTTGTGAGCACCACGACACAGGACCGTTACAAAGTCTAAAGAGAAAACCAGAGGTCGATTTTCGGGTCTCTCGGTCTCCCGCGTAATCCGAATCGCAGTAGCCCACAAGTTCGAGCCTACCTCCGTTTCCCTCATACAATATTTCGTAATCCAACGTATCCCGCAAATATCTTAAAACTCTTTTTTCCGCATCCCAATGCCTTTCGTCGTATTTATCGAGAAATCTACTCAGATGGCTTACCGAATAGGCAATATCCGGACGCGAAACAACACAAAGAAACATCAGCGAGCCTATGAGTTCTCGATACGGTAATCCTTCACCTTCAGGATCATGTTTTTCCATCATACTCAGATCAATCCCCCTTTCCATTGGGGTGGATACTGGTTTGGCGTCCAGCATATTAAATCGCTTAAGGACTTTATAAGCATAATCTGATTGATGCAAAAACATGTTACCCTTTTCTCTATCTCGCTCAATATTTATTCCAACAAAAACACTCGGTTCACACACTGTAATTTCATACTCATTCTTTAAAATTGTAATAGTTTTTGTCATAACATCACCATCTTTTGTTAAAATAAGACCGTCGTCTACAAATAATATTATATACAATTTTTCATTATTCATTTTTCCGATAAAAATAGAATTTTCCGCGTCGCAACAACTAAAATCGTGCTTCTCTAGAAAAGATTTGAAAGTGGTGTGCCAACATCGCGACGCCTGCTTTAGACCATACAGAGACTTATTTAATCTACATACAGTATCGGTATTCTTACAATTTACATTCAAACCTTCGGGGATCTTCATAAATATCTTTTTTTGGAGTACTCCATGGAGAAAAGCAGTCTTCACGTCGAACTGGACGATTTCAAGGTCCGGGTGCCAGCACAACACGCAACGCATCATACCTCACCACGGGTGCAAATGTTTCCTGATAATCGAGTCCGTACTGCTGCTTGAAGCCTCGTGCGAAGAGTCGAGCCTTGTAACGTCTTTTCTTGCCCGCTTTAGCCTCTTGCGCTTTAAAAACCCACTTGGAGTCTATGGTATTACGTCCTGTAGGTAGTGACGTCAGCGACCACGTGTTATTCCTTGAATGTGCGAGTAGCTCGTCCTCAATCGCAGCTCTCCATTTGTCCGAATCAGGGCCTGAACTCGCCTCGGAATAAGAAGATGGTTCGTTATAGTCAATGAAGTTCGCCTCATACCTGATTGGCTTTACGAGAGATTTTCTGTCCCGGAGTTTGCGAGGGTGAGTAATTTCGCCCTGGACTTCCACGTCGATTTCAGTCTGTTTAACCTCTTCACTTTGTGCTCGTGTCGGTGGTGAGTGATCTACTCGTTCCTCGATAATCTCTTCTGCTTCGGTCCGCGCAGTACTGTCGGTACTTTTATTTTTAATTACGGATGATTCAATCAGCAGAGGTACAGGCAGTTCGAGGGGCTCACTAAGTTCTTTAGAGCCAGAAAAGTGCTTTTCAGCGAATATAACGTCTCTCGAGACACTGATTTTTCTGCTAATGGGGTCATACACGCGGTAGTTTTTAGAATCTTTTTCATAACCAACAAATACAACTTCTTTTCATTTTTCATCCAGTTTCCTGCGGAACAACTTTGGCACATGCGCGTAGGCCAAACTGCCAAAAACTCTCAAATGTGCGCAGTCAGGTTTCTTTCCCGTCCAGCATTCCATTGGTGTTGTATGTGGCTTTCTTTTGGTAGGTGTTAGATTAAGTACGTAGATGGCCGTGTTAACGGCTTCTGCCCAAAGAATTAGTGGAACTTTACTGTGAATGAGCATCGTCCTAGCAGATTCGACGATCGTACGGTTATCCCTTTCTGAGCGACCGTTTTGCTGCGGGGTGTATGGGGCCGTGGTTTCGTGCTTAATTCCCCTATTGGTCAATAAGTCCTTCATAGGGCCACTGCAGAATTCGCCTCCATTGTCGGTGTGAATGACCTTCATAGAGCGATTGAATTTATTAAAAATGAGTCGTTCGAATTCCTTAAATCTATCGTAGACGTCCGATTTATGCTTTAGAAAATACACAAATCTATAGCCAGATGCGTAGTCCTTAAAACTTATAAAATACCTTGAATCTCCAACAGAATTCACAGACATTGGTCCACTAACGTCGCTGTAGAAAAATTCGCCAACCTGCCAATCTTTATGACCAGCTTCCTTGTTGAAAGGTAACACATGCACCTTTCCTTTGCAGCACGCTTCACAGAGAATTTCGGAGTTCTCATCTATATTGACTCCTTTTACTAAGCCGTTCTTGACCATTTCTCGAAGTGATCTCTTGTTTACGTGTCCGATCCTCTCATGCCAGAGTTGAAGGTCATTTCTACTAGTAATGTTAAACTCCGGAGGACAAACAACTCAAAACAGCATGCGGAAAAGCTCGTTGCCTTGCTTAACACCTTGCGCGATAAGCTCAGTTCCCTAACTTATCTTGACAGTTTTCTCGTCAAATAGTACGCTGTATCCTTTCGTTGTACATACGCCGACTGAAAATAAGTTCTTACGGAGATTAGGCACATAAAGAACGTTTTCAATTTTTCCAGACACCCAACCCAACGGTTATTTATGAATTTGTTAATCAAGATTGTACCCGTGCCTTTAATTTCGCACACCTCGTTGTTGCCAAGAACGACGGTTGCTCCGCTAGTCGGTGTAAAGGAATCAAAGCATTCTCGGTGATAAGTCAAATGGCAAGATGCTCCACTGTCGGTAAGCCAAATCTCACCGATTTCTTGTGTCATGAGCCGATCGTAGTCTCCCGGAGCAGCAGCGCTGCCGGCTAACTTCTGCTCGGTGCTCGTCACAACAAACGCGCCGTTAAATTGATTTTCTTTCTTACTTGATTCGAAGCTGTATTTATTCCGTGCCCTTTGCTTTCGACTGCGGCAATTCCTGGCGTAGTGACCCACTCTATTACAGCTATAACAGGTGACCTCCGATGTTTTTCGACCTTCAGGAACCTTTGACTGGGGTCTTGAACCTCGCTCTACCTTGTGTGAGCGGTAAACATTAGAAACTACAAGAGCGTTCGTTTCCTCACTTTGTTTCCCTAGACGCTTCTCTTCCTTAATAAGCCGTTCCTGAAGCGTATCAAGCGTCTGTTTGGTCGATTCAACACTGTCCCATGCCGTTACAAAGTTATTGTACTTCGAGGGCAGACTTCCCAGAATTTTTGCCACGATTGCCGCATTCGACATTTTCTCTTCTAGGTCTTCAAGCACGCGAGCCATGTTTAATATTCTTGTTATAAATTGCACGACGGGTTCACTGGCATACATTCGACACGCGTAGAACTTCTGGAGCAACGATGATTTATTTGTAGCCGATTTCTGCTCATGGATTAAAATCATCTTCTTCCACATTTCCTGGGCTGTTTCACATGTGATACAGTTTTCCAGTTGAGCGGGTATCATAGCCGCTGCCAAAATGCACATGGCTTTTGCATTTTCTTTAATCCATGTTGAACCTTGTGTGCATGCTGAGTCGTCAGGCTTCGGCCTTATACCCGTCACTATCTCGTAAATGCCGTTTGCAACAAGAACCGTTCGCATTTGAAACTTCCATATCTGGAAATTGGTTCCATCAAACTTTGTCAGATGAGTATTGGAGATATCGGCCATTGTAGAAATACGCCTACACAATGTTCTTGTTTCTTTTATTTTTAGACACGTGGATGCACCGAGAAAACTAACTTAAAAATAAACTCCGGAATCAATTACACTGCACTTCCTGGGCCCATAACCTATTGAGGTATATGCAGGGAAATAATACACTTAGGTTATTCATATGTAATAATTCTTTATTATAATATGTCTCATCCACATCAATATGAGTGCCTCGGAGTCTTTCGGTGGCAACCACTACTACTACAAGGATCGGCGTGTGCTCGTCTCAATAGCTCGACTAATACTGAACTAACCGCGATGAATCTCGCTTGTTATTAAGTCGGGAACGCGCTTACACATGAACGCTTGTAAGCAGAATAGAAGTAAGCGTCGACCGTGTCTCGATGCTCACCATAGATGAGAGTAGTTAATACAAAATATGATATGATCTTCAACATACATTATATTTTTTTTGCTTGCATCTGCTTCTGTGTAAGTGTAACTGATGATGAGCTGTTTGACTGCGCTGATGATATAGATATCATTGACTTACTTGTCCTCATTTCTGTTTGTCTGTAGTTTCCTACCTTATCTGGTCTTGGAAGAGTAGATAGAATCGGTGCCACTGGATTATCCGTCATGTCAATTTTTTTTCTTATTTTGCGCTTCAATATTTTGCTCTTTTCACTATCTGTTGCTACTTGATTTATATTTGAGATATATCCATACTTATTATTACTATAAGAGCAATTTAGACATTCAATATGATTAGTAGTGACACCTTACTTTCATGATTACCTGCACACTTTATACATTGTTTATTATTCAAACACTTTTTACTGCTATGCCCGTATTTCCCACAACTATAGCAAGGATTTACGTTTACTAAATCATAAACTTTACAGTTCTGATATCCTACGAAAATTTTGTCACCATTATCTTTTATATGTTTGTATATCTCTACTGGTGTTTCAATGATTACAGTTGTTTTTCTATTTTTATTATTAGTAAACATATGAAGGGTATGGCATCTATTATCTTTGTAGTTTTTAAAATTTCTATTGTTAATATCCTGCTCTATTGCTGTGAAATCCATATTAGTATAATTATCTATTCCCACGATCTTTACTGTTGGGTTTATTAGTTGTTCTTTCTGTATATTAAAATGGGTAGATAATTTAGAGGTGAAAATTTTTCCTGCGGTACTCATGTTGTCTTCATTTAAGCAATTTATGATGATTTCGTCATCATTTTTACTTCTGATACTCCTAGTTTGTATGTTTTCTCTTTAATCAAGTAGTGCAAAACACATTTTTTTGTATTGTACTTAGTATCGTTTTTATCTTTCTTTTTTATTATAAGTTTTGATACCCTTTTACTTTTAAGTTTAATATTACTTGTTACGTTAGCATAAGTTATATTGTTGAAGTCATTTTTGAGATTATCTTGCTCATTATTCAATACGTCTCTAAGTAAAGAATTTTTTTCTTGAAGCTCCATGTCCAGTTGTTTCAATGGAGAGTTTTCAACTCTTAATGCTTCAGTGTCTAATTCATGAATAATTTTATTGTGTTCTTTTAGAGTTACGTTTGCAATTTCATCTAGTAATTCTTTTTTTAATTGTTCTCTTTGTACCATCTTTATTTGTGAAATTATATATCTTGCTTTTTCATCTAGTCCCATGTGGCTGTTTGAGGTTATGTGAATATGTGAGGTTAAGTCACTGTACTGTCCATGTTCAGAACATATAACTAAAACGTTTGATATGAATTTTGGATTTTCTGTTTTATTAAAATGACCAATATGATAAATGTTATCACACATTATACACACAACTGTCGCAACTTTAGTTTTAGGATGACACTTATAATATCTATTTCCGAGCTTATCGGGAGGCTCTGCACCTCCCAACTCCATGTTGATTTTTTTCAAATTTCAAAATTCAAATATTAATCTGATTGCTGACGTGTCGTCACTGCAAAACTCTGGGAAAGCATAATATGCTTCTAGCCCAGCTAATTTTAACAAAGTAGAGGGTACGCCACAGAGCCTCGCGCGCGTGCCTCACAATCAGACGACTGCATCGCCTAGTAATACGCGTGGAGGTAGCAATATTGTCAGTGCGTTCCCCTGCACCTTGTCATCGACTATGCTGGACCTGTACAATACACAATTTGAATTACTCTCAAGAACAATTGACGATCTTGGGACTCTTGTGGTGAAAAGGTTTGACGCTGTTACTGCTTCCTCAACTTCTACCAACAACATGAGACTTGATGAATAAGCTGGTTAATCGAGTCTCCTCACTTGAGAGTATCATAAATTTGCTATCGTCCTAGCTGGAGAGCCTGCAGAATGATTGGACGTTATTGTTGAGAGAAAACATGTTATAAAAAGATAAGATTAACAACTTATTGATTAAGGTAACCAGCATGGCCGATGACAGTTTGAAATGGAGTTTACATGGCGAACCTGGCAATGGTCATGCAGTAATGTTTTTGCGAATAATGATTACGGTAATGAGTCCCAGGTGGGTGTTGCACTTGGAGGCTCAAAAAAATCTGCTGCTGCTCGCCGCCAGAGCGGACTGAGCGCTGTAATCTTATTATAAATGGTATAGTAGGTGAAAATAATTCTAACTTTGTTGATGGTCTTGTCTTCATTTGATAAGATGGACATTACTGAGATCAAAGTACTTCAGCCGCGGCATGCTGCAGGGAAGCAGGTGGATGAGACCAGGAACGGCACGGCATCTGGTTTGAGAAGGCCGCCATCCTGTTTAGTTCGCCTCAGCAGTGATAGGTTTGTCCACTCCATTATTCAGGTTAAGCGTACGTTTACTAATTCCACTACAAGGAATATCAATCCCTCTCTTCTTGGCACGGGTGGTGTTCGCCGCATACCAGGCAGGCGCACATTTAAAGTGAGCGGCTACCTAATAGTTTATATAGGAAATTTTCATCAGTAAAATTAGTCGCGTTTAATTTGGATTTCAGGTATGTCTGGCATAATGGTGGAAGGTTTCTAGTCAGGAAGAGGGGAAGTGAACCTGCGCATATTTTCTATACGGCTGCCGATCTCAGGACAATCGTGGATGCTCATCGTGACAGGTCTGGTCGCCCCGTTACTCAGACTTCATCTGAAAAGGGGGGCGATCAGCCTGTTGAGGCGAGTGGAGCGGCTACCGCTGAGTGAGAGAGGGTTTTCTCAATGTGTTTTACTCAGAGCTCAGATTGGTCAAATCCGACAATTTCTTGCGGATAATCCGTCTTATTACCTTTTGGGGGTTGGGTTGGTGAGACCTGGCTTGGGCCAGTTGTCGATGACGATCTCGTTCAGATCGATGGCTATAGTCTCATTTTTCAGGATCGTAATGTGGTGGTGGTGTTGCCCTGTATGTGCGGAATAGTTTTAAAGTTATAATTCATGTTAAATCAAAAAGTACTAGTTCGGTTATGCCATGTGTTTCTGAGTACATCATGTGCTGCGTACAACAGGGTGACTCCTCTTCAGTTTTTGTAAGCTTCGTGTTCTCTGTGTGGACTGTAGTCACAAAATCATTATGGGTGATTTTAATGCAGATCTTTTGTCGACATCTGATGATGCGGAGTTCATTCGGCGTCTTGCTGATGAACTCTCGCTGAAAATTATCCAGCACGGTTCGACGTATCATACTTCCACTATTATCACACCTGGATTGATATTATGATGGCGTATGACAACGATAAGGTACACGACTACGGAAAAAATATTATGACTTTTCACGACAAGCACAATATGATCGATGTTGCCATGAGTTTGCACTCTTCTTCTCCTCCTTGTGATGCTTTTAGATGCAGGGATTATCACAAAATATACTCAGTAGAGTTGACTGAGTTGCTGCATGGCTGTGATTGGTCGCCATTTGTTTCTCAGGACCATGACTGTGACTTGAGAGAGCTGCTTGAATGCCTTGGTTCTAATGTCAATAAAGCAATTGATGAATTGGCACCCTTAAAACAGTAGTCCCGAGAAAGAGAAGAGATCCATGAATTGGTTCTGAGTTTCAGCAGCTCATAAACAATCATAACCCAACGTATAGACGGTATAAGCAGACCGGAAATGCGACACTTCTTCGTGAATTTCTATGTCTTCGCAATGAAGTCGATGAGCATTTAGATAGGGACCTCAGCTTCTTCCTTCGCCATCAACTATTTCATACATTGGATAATAAAAAAGATATGTGGAAGGAGATGCGCAACCTTGATTTATTGCCAAAGAGAAAGGAGGAGTTGGATGGGTTTGGTACGGATGAGCTCAACGCTGACTTTGCGGCGATTTTAGTCGAACCTGCTGATAATATTGATGATGTAATGAGTATAATCTTGGCTGCCTCTGAGGACGGTTTTTCATTTAAGTCTATCAATTTCAACGATCTAATGTTAGCAATCTCGAATTTTTTCTCCAGAGCCAGGGGCGCGGATGGTATCCCACAGTGTATTTTCAACTCCTTATTTGCTCAGGGAGTCTTCCCCGGTGCCTGGAAGAGAGTACAGCTTGTTGTTCTTAAATACTGCACCATCTTTTGCTTCGGATTTTCGTCCAATAGCCCTGCTGTGTTTTCTTTCTAAGGTGCTGGAGAAGATTGCGCACTCCCAAATAACTAAATATCTGTCAGTTAATAGCATTCTTGATCTACTACAAGGAGGGTTCTGACAACACCATAGACTGCCCTTCTTAAATTGACTGAAGACATCCGCATGCGCATTGATAGAAGGATGATTATCTTGATGATGCTTTTTGATTTCAGCAAGGCTTTTGATACTATTTCTGCTACTAGACTATTAAGAAAACTATGTGATTTGGGCATTTCAAGGGCTGAACTTCTGCGGATGAAGTCATATCTTTAGGGTCGCACGCAGTACCTTATTTCTAAAATTAATGGCTGTTCTGATTATTTAGAAACTAATTTGGATGTTTCTAAGGGTCAGTCCTTGGCTCCTTGATTTTCAGTATTTATATCAATGACTTGCGTGAAAATTTTGACTCTAAGATCATCAAGCACATACTTTATGCTGACGACCCTTAGATCTATTTGCAGGTTCGTGATGATATACTTCATGACGGCGTCGTCTATCTATCCAGTGTGGCCTTATTCGTGTCTTAGTGGGCGACGCGTGCGTCTCTTCGGCTCAACGCTAGCAAAGCACAAGTAATAATATTCGGTTCTAACAAATATGGTGAAGATTTGACTACAGCTGGTTTGCCATGTGTTGAGTTGGGGGGAGGGCTGCGTGTGTTCTTTAGTGATTCTGTCGTGAATCTCGGTGTTACACTCGGTGAAAACTAGACTATAGAGACTGAACAATCTGGGTGTTAGATTTATCTATGGTGCTAGGAGTGATGAGCATATCACCCCCTATAGGAAGCAACTGGGCTGGTTGCGCGTCGATGCCAGGAAGAATTATTTTGCCGCTATTCATTTGTACAAGATCCTCCGGTTAAATTAACCTCAATACTTAGCTGCCGTTTTTACTAAACACCAGTCCAGAGGCACTAGCTGGGTTGCTGCAAAAGAACTCTCGATACCGAAGGTGCGTATCGAAATTGGTATAAGATCTTTTCAGGTGCAAGATGAGCACCTTTGGAACTCTCTCCCTTTGATTGTCTGCGCTACCTGCCATTTTTACGTAGATTAAAGGCGACGATCTATGAGTACCTCCTACCTGGATGCTTTATTACTTGTCATTGTTTGACTGACTTGGATATATTTTATTATATTTTTGTAGCGTTGAGACCTTCCCCCGGATGCTCGAGTAAATCAGGGTTTTAGGGAAGGGGTAAACTCGTGAATAAATGGTACAACTGTTTATGAAAAGTAATAAAAATAAAACCTTTATTCTGTAGTTGGTGGTGGAAGACACTTAGAAATGTCTGAAACAGAATAAGAACATAACGAGTTGTAATTATCGATGATTCTCAGCTTGGTTTTACACTTATGCGGCTAGTACGTGATTCCGATAAGCTATTCCAGCGCGAATAAGTTATATGTACTCGGGCGAGGCTTCTATACGCGAATATGAGTGAATCCAGTAATTGGAAGACCGTGACCTAATTACTGATACCCTACGGATTCGGATTCTGGTGGTCCTAACTAAGGTACCAGTCCAGACGCAACGTCTCTACGATGATATCTTAATAGTGTCGGTAACGAGGGGCACCTCAGTTCACTAAACGCAGACATTTCACTAAACGCGGGTATAATGCCTAAACATAGGCCAAAAGCGGCGGATATCAGTGTAGCACGCTGGCGTGCACGGAGGAGCACCTCACGTGCTGGTTATCGATCCTCGTCCCTTTCACCATGGGGCACCAGAGGTGGAGGAGACAAGTTCGTCTCGTTAGTCTTTATTCACTACCTGGAGCACCAGCGCATTAAATAAAGACCGAACGTATAGCGGGGTGGCTCGTATTACCCCATGTTCTGGTTAAGTCAAGGAGCGCCGTAGACTTAGCCGGAACGATGGGGCCAAATGGTTATACCGTCACCAGGAGCATCTGCGTGACAGTCTAACCCTGGAGCATTGGGGATATTCGACCCGGGTCTTAGCAGCCCGACTACTGGAGCACCAGATAGTCGCGTTTGTTTGGACTCTAGGAGTTTCAGGCGTGAAGGAGCTCCTTACAAGCCTGAAGCACCAAGCGAATACTGTCGATTTGAGAGTTCACGCCGCGTTATAAAGGCTCTCAAATCGGCGGCAATCGGTAGCGGTGTGACGTCACCAGCGTTAACGCCGGTTCCGCTAAACATATGAGCGTGCCGTCGCATTGTATTTGTTTTATAAGTTGAAATATTTAAAGCAATATTTGAAAAAAGAAGATAATTTGACAGTGATATATTTACTTATTATACTACTTATTTGATTAATGTTATATAATATTATAAAATATTGTATTTTTGTTTTATAACAAAATAAAAAGTTATCTCTCTCTCTCTCTCTCTCTCTCGTCTTGCATGATTCGCCTCACCAGTAAAAAACGCGTTTTTGATATCCTTCGTGCTAAGCGTGCCTATTCCAACAACTATCTCACCACCGAAGACGTTAAGTCTTCTCCTCTTGGCTCTGAGTCTGCCATCCACTTGCCAGATCGTAAAATCATTATTAGTGAACTTCTGCAACCTGATGTATATTGTGAATTTTCAATCTTAAAGCAATTAGCTCTAAGATTTGGCTTTAAATACATCTGGCACAGCGGCGGCAGATTTTTGTTCAGGAGGAGGGGTGGTGAGCGCGCGCATATCTTTATCTCCGCTGCGGATCTGCGGGTTATTGCTGATGCATACTGTAGAGGGAGTGGGTGCTCTGTTCCTCATATTCAAGCGGAGGAGGAGAGCGGCAATCCTAATACTAGTGGCGCAGCTGTGACTACCGAATGACTGCAGCGGGGAGTTACTGGTGTGGTGGAGGAGAGTGCACTGAGAGCGGGCTTTCTCAATGTGAATTCTCTCAGAGCTCATATTGGGCAATTTCTTAGCGATAATCCGTCCTACTCTCTTTTCGGAATCGCCGACTCGTGGCTTGGCCCAGTCGTAGATGATAGACTCATTCAGATCGACGGGTTTAGTGTTTTACGTCAGGATCGTAATGTGAATGGTGGTGGTGTTGCCCTTTATATTCGTAATGATTATAAAGTTAAAATCCTTGCTAAATCCAATAGCACAAGACCTGGACCAGGATTCTCTCTCTCTCTCTCTCTCTCTCTCTGCAACCGAACATCGCGAAATGACTAGGCACTTAAATTACATACATACTCAAATAATGACATAAATGATAATAAATTAGGATAGAGCGATGTACAGGATTAGGACAGGCTCGCAGGACGCTTAACCTATATTTAATAATCTAATCTAGGTTGAGAAGGAATCTCTTCAAAGCAGTCTTGAATCTGCTGAGTGATGCAAGATAACGAATTTCAGCAGGAAGCGAGTTCCATAAATGCGTACCCTGCTCTTGGATGGTGTTGTTTCCCACAGTTATACGCATTCGGCGAATTGCGAGATCTTTTATTTCTCCCCTGGCGGTAGCTCAAGGTACATACCTAGACAAGAGACATTTTAGTACCCCAATAAACTATCGTCTCCTAGTATCAGTGCGCAGCCAGCACAGAGCAGCCCTAAGGGGGGAAAGATGCTCATCTCCCCTAACACACAGTACATATCTCATTGTCAGACATGAATTCTGCAGTATTTGTAGTCGATTTTTCAACTCATGAGAGGCATCGAGAAAAACCACCGAGCAGTAGTCTAGATAATGGAACAACAGTAATCAAAACTACGTGCAGCCTCTAAGAAAGCTTTGAATCCAGTACAACGCCGAGGTTAGTGACAGTCTCGGACAAGAGGATACTGGGATCCATTTCAAGCCGAACAGAGAGGACAGGATCAGGAAAAAAACTGTAACAAACTTGTTACAACCAAACATAATAGCTTTTGTCTTCGCTGCGTTGAGCCGTACAGAAACGTCAGCCGCCCAGTCCGACACTGACTTTGCTGACATCTGAAGCTTCCTTATTCCCTCATCCAGAGACTCTCGGGGTACCAGAATATAAATTTGTAAATCGTCTGCATATGAAATATGTTCAACGCTCCCAGGAGTGAGTGCGTCATGTACGTCATCGATGTAGAGGCAAAACAACAGGGGTCCCAGGACTGAACCCTGCGGAACACTCAAACTTGTGCCAAGCCATGATAACCTGCCCAAGTTACTAGTAAAAACACATTGTTCTCTCCCTTAAAGATACAAGTTGATCCACAAAAGTGCAGTCCTGTATAACCCGATCCATCTCAGCTTGTCAAGAAGACGAGCATGTAATATTGTGTTGAATGCTTACTGAAATCGAAGAGTAAAAGTAAAGTCATAAGTTTCTTGTCGATACCTGTTCTTATTTGGTCTGTAAGTTTGAGAAGTGCAGTCTGAGTTGATTGATGCTTACGAAAATCAGTTTGTTTTGGGTCGAGCAAACCACCCTCTAAAAGATAATCCTGAATCTGGTCATGCACGACTTTCTTCAGTACCTTCGAAAGGAAATAAAGTAAGGCAATTGGACGGTGAGCGATGTTGGTGCTGTCTTTTTTTAAGAGGCCTTACCTTTGCCCTCTTCCATAGGGCCGGAAACACCCCTGCGTAGAGAGCAATTGAATAGATTTACCAAGAACTTTCATATCAAAGGGAGAGCTTGATGATAACACTTTGAGCAATGTCATCTTCTCGTCGTGCCTACGACGAAAAGTGAGAGATGGCAAGAACTACATCTACTGCGGTTACTTCTTTACATGAAAAACCACCTTCTTGCGCACTATGAATAATTCTTGCTATTTTGTCACCGTCGTCTCGATCAGAGACCGACACCTCGACAAAGTGCTCATTCAGCTGCTCTGAAGCAAATCCATTCGAATCCTCTCCCAGGTCTCTCAACTCGTTCCATATGTTCCCACTTTCACGAGCTTCAAACAAACAGTTGCTGTAATAGTTCGTCCGTGCATCGGCTGTTGTCAGAAAGATTATGCAATCTCCAAAATTCCAATAGATACTCCGCTTAGCCTATCCTTTTGTAACGACGATAAGCAGGGTCGGGGTTTTTGTTTAACTAGTCAATCTCTGCATCAATCCACGGCAGTTTGCACACATTTTCTCCGGTTGCACACAATTTCTGGGCACACATCTTTTCTCCTGTGTTAACTCATTAACTGCCGCCATGAGATTATTGCAGAGAAAGTCCAGGGCAACCCCAGTATCACAGTTATCATCGTTTAGTATCTTCCAGTCACAGTAAGACAAATATTCTACCCGTGAATTGGATAAAATACCCTTAAAATCTCGATAAATAAATGTGTCATTTTTCACTGGTTGTACATGATACAAAATGCTAACCTCAATGATATTATGCTTACTGTGAAAGCTAGCCAGTAAGTTTTGTTTGTCCGCGATAGTATCACTTTTATCGACAAGAATAACGTCCACGTTAATATCCACGTGTGAGACGTGGGAGTATGATGTGTGGCACCATGCTAGACCAACTGTAGCGAAAGTTCCATTGATATTTATCGAACAAACTTTGCATCATTGTTTAAGGAGATCGACATTCCAATTCGCCATGATTATTTTATAGCTGTAATGAAAACATAAGTTCTCAATCTGTTTAACGATTGCGAGTCCTTGACAAAAGGTATTTTATGCGGCCTGTAAATAACAGAAGCGAGAATAGGCGTAGAGTCGCCCTCCTGAATACTGCAAAAAATGTATTCAGGTTTTCGTTAAAAACCCTTGCCTTCTGTATTTGAAGTTGCTAAAAGAGTTGTTTTAAGCTTTCTCTAATATAAAGGGCGATCCCACCGCCATTAAGGTTTCTATCTTGCCTATAAAGTTTATAGCCAGGGATCTGGATTGCGTCGTCCGAGACAGTTTGGTCCAGCCACGTTTCCGCTATCCCAAATAGATGGTAGGAAGGATTTGCATGAAGATATTGACTGATCGGCCCAATATGCGCTCTAAGTGAGTTTACATTAAGAAAGCCCGCACGCAAGACTCCTTCATTCCCTTTGCCGCCTCCAGAAGGTCTTTCATCCAGTCATGCTTCGTCTTCGTTTTTGTTTTTGCTCTTATTTTTATTTTTACTCCTCTTATCATTGCTGTTATCTATATTATTTTCTTCGTTTACTACTCTATTATTTATATCTCTATTACTATTTTACAAATTGCTTTTTGTTGTGTTGTTAATGTTCGGTAACATTTCTTTGTTTCCTGCTGTTGCCTTAGCAATAGCATTTAAGTCTGCAGCAGTGGAGAAAAAATAAACTCTTTCACCCTCTCTTCTCCTGGCAAAATATCTACCTGTGCCAGATAAATTTAATATATAAGCTTTTTCTAAGCGCTTTTAAAATTTTATAATTTTTATATATGTCACATTCTAAATATTCATTTATGAAAATTAGAGACTGGCACAAACAATTTATGGACTCACCCCCCAGAAGGGAAAAATCAAGATCCCCCGTATTGAATCGTGTACGTTTATTTTTCTCTCTCATGACTAGATGGATGAGATCCTTACTAAAAAGCTTAACTATCATTGACGAGACTCCTCTCAGACCATCCCCCTGTTGACGCGAGACGTTAGCATTTGTTTGGATTTTAGATACAGATATTATATTGTTTCTTGTGATAGAAGGCAGTACAATGCCGAGCACGAGAAACACGTAATCTTCAAGTGTCAGGCCTGATGTAGAACAATCAACCAAGCTTGAGATCACAAGCTCACCTGACTCGTCACCCTTCTTGCGTTCAATAATTTTTTGTGATACCGCAGATGGTGGGGAAATGGTCTGCCCAATGCCTTCGACCCGGGAAACCAAACTGGAATGTAGACTTTTCATAAAATAATGTACTCTTACGTCAAGACTATTTAGTGTTTCCTGAAGTCTAGATTCCAGCTTATCATTAAGATTTCAAAAATTATCATTAATACTATCAAAATTTAAAATTGCATCATTTTCGAGCTTACTATTTAACAGATTTACTCTGTCCCTGAGTTTTTTGTTCTCATCAACCAGTGCGGCCTGATTCGCCCAAATTTCTGCCAGCACTGAATTCTGGCTTTCAATTTTTTGATTGATTTCCTGCAAACTATCACAAATATTCTTAGCCAAATATTGAATTGCTGATATTGAATTTATTGTGTTTTCTACCTGCTCCAGTTTACATAAAACTTTTTCATTAGTTACAGACCGCACTGAATTGACTTGAGACAGAGCCGAATTAAAAAACTTTTCCGGAGCCGAGCTAATCATGCCACCTTTATTAAAACTACAAGACTTGTCGCTCTCTAGTGTTTTACTCTCAACATTATTTTTAGAAAAAATATTTGGAGTGCTTGCATTGGCAGGTGATGATGAGAGTGCAAGACTCTGTAAACTATTTTCCCTCGATTTTTCATTTTCTTTTTCTCTTTTTTTTATTGATTGGCGCCCTCGGTTTTGGACATGTTTCGCAAATCAATTTCTTTATAGTTTTTGGCGTTGTAACTGTGCTACTTGCATTCGTGATACTACGCTTAACACTCTCAATCAATGTCCATTTGTGACAGTTATCATGATATACGCAATTACAAGTCTTACATTTAATAAGCACAAAGTTTTTACGAATGGCACTTTATTACACTTAGTCATGATTTCCTATCCATTTTATTTTATTCTATTTTATTTTTTATTTATTTAATTATTTAACCAGAAAATCAGTTTACAATGGGAAACTCTACCGAGGCAAAATTGCCTGTGTGTAGGTCCGGTATACATAATAAACTTACATACTAATCTTACATACTAGCACCTATTATTAAATAGTAGTGTATTGATTGTTACTCTCGTGACAAAATAGTAACGCGGTTTCTGAAAAGTGTAGCAGTTACTACACAATCAGAACCTCATAAAATTTAAAAATTTCAATATATTTGATACTTTAATTAAATCAACATAAAATTTCTAAATATTTAACAATTGATAATACTATTGTCTACTAAACATGTTATTCTCTCTAGCGTAACTGGTCGTTAGATACAATCCATTTTTTAATTTTTCTTTTAACAGACATTTTAGTAAGATCTAATTTTTTGAGATCATTTGGCAAGGAGTTAAACAGGCTTATAGCAACGATGTAGCTATCCTTATTACTTACAGATTTTGTTATCTTTGGCAATTGTATGTTTTTATTTCGTTTATTGCTCTGTATCATTAAGTACTTACTTTTCAATTCCTTGTAATAATAATTTAAGGACTCGTAAGCGAAACTTTGCACCAAATGCATTGGACGGTTTTCAGTCACAAATTTATTTTTATATATTAACTTTAGTATTCTATTTTGTACTCTTTGGAGCAAAATTAAGTTATTATTATAAGCACCTCCCCAAGCTATTATCCCATAATTTAGTATACTAGCTGTAAAAAAGGCTTAGTATAAAATTAACAATGTTTTCATTTGCATTATCTTAGCAAGCTTGTAGAAAATAAAAATAAAATATTTGGTCCTATTTATAATATTCTCTATCTGTCTATTCCATTTCATATTGAAATCAAATATAACACCTAAATATTTATAACTTTCTACTCTAATTAAAGATCTCTTATGTATTTTTATATCTAATTTTTCTGGGACATTATCCCTGAAGTTTCCAAGTGTCATATATACCGTCTTCATTACATTAAGTGAGAGTTTGTTTAATGCTTACCAATCATTCGCACATTATAAGTAATTATTCATTTTTTCTTGGGCAACAAGCCAATTATCATCAGTCGATATAATGGCGGTATATCCGCATATGACACTATAGCACCTTCTGGCAAACTATCCAATGAATCATTTACATACAAAGTAAAAAGCAAAGGTCCCAAAATAGTCCTTTGTGGGACTCCTATCGTTATACAGGATGTTAACGAACAGATTATCACTTTTGACGGAATCGGATAAAGCGAAAAATTCTAAGCAAAAAATCATTAAGAAACTTCTCGATCCGATCAGTAATTACTGAGTAACAATCGCTATAGCCACTCTGTACTCCTCGTGCTCCACTTGCGGCTATAGGTCTACGCTAATTGGCACGATCGACTGATTTTCAATCGATTATTACTCAGTAATTACTGATCGGATCGAAAAATTTCTCAACGATTTTTTTCTTAGAATTTTTCGCTCACAGAACAATAGTCACTGTGCACATTTTGTAATTTTACCTTTTGTTGTTTATTCGATAAATAACTTATCATCAGATCTAACGTCTTTCCTCTTATTCCATAATTATAAAGCTTGTCTGGTAAAATTTTGTGGTTTACTGTATCGAATGCTTTTGCTAAATCAAGAAACGCTATGATCAACGGTTTGTTTTTATCTAATTGTTTATAAATTATATTTGTAATATAATTTAACGTATCTTTAGTACCTTTTACCTTAATAAAGCCAAATTGTCGTTGGTTTAATATTTTGTTTTGATCTATGAATTCTAGAATTCTGATGTGAATTATTTTTTTTAATATTTTTGCTATGCTCGATATTAAGGATATCGGCCTATAATTTAATACTGTGCATTTATCTGAAACTTTATATATTGGCACTATATCAGCCTTTTTGAATAAATTAGGCCAGATGGCTTTTTCCGTACATAAATTAAAAAGATAGGCCAAAGGTTCTTTGATATATTCAGACATTACTTGTAGCATTTTCACATTTATGTTATCTACCCCATCCGATTTATCTTTCATGTTGTCAATTATTCGTTTTATTTCTATAAAATTTGTAGGTTTAATGAAACTTGTGACAGTTCTTCGACGTTGTGTTAACTTAGAGTTAATTGGTTTTTTAATGTTGTGACTTATCTTTTCTCCAATTTCACAAAAATATGTATTCATGTAGTTTTCTATTTCCGTTGTATTTTCAATTTTTTTGTTGTTTTGATCGCAAATATATTTTATGTTCGTATTCTTAGATTTCTTTTTGTTTAATTTTTCATTTACATAATTCCATAGATGCCTTGGATTTTTGCTAGGCAAATCTACTTTTTTGGTTTCAAATTTCATTTTAGCATCATTGATTACCTTATCTAATATTTTCAAGTAATTTTTGTATTCTACTTTAAGTGAATCGTTGTCTTCATTTTGTCTCCATAATTTATATAGAGTTTTTTTTTATTTTACATGAAATCATAATGCCTTTTGTTATCCAGGATTTGCTAGGTTTGAAATGCGTATTAATTTCCTTTTTATATGTTCTTTGCGCCATATTTATACAAATCTGCAGTTCATTTATGAGAGTTTCAATACCCCCTTTGCATTTTTTTTCATTTTTAGTAAATTCCAGTTTTTTGTACTCAAATTATTTTTAATTTACAATGTTAAAGTTTTTATTATTTGCATCTTGTCTAACTGTGTTGTCAAAATATACTGGTAATGGATAATGGTCAGTAATTGATTGTAATAGTTTGTAAGGTCTAAAGTTAATTGCGTTTGTTTTGATAAAGAAATTGTCTATGCAAGTTCCATCATTATTACAATTAGATGGCCCAGTTATATTAGAAAAACCTGATGTATATCCTTTTTCCAGAAAATTATTTAAGTATTCCAAGCTAAGATTATTGAGATCTAGTAGATCAATATTAAAATCCCCTACGACACAGTGATTTATAACATTTTTCTTATTTTTTAAAAAAGTTTCTATATTCATTACAAATTCCGGCTCAGGTAAATCATATGATCTATATATCGCAGATATTTCGAGATTTTCATTATTACTTATTTTTAGTTTAGTATTAAGTATACTTAGCCTACCAATTTTTATAATGTTCGAAGTATCAATAAAATTTCTTTTTACATAAGTAACTACTCCATCAGACTTATTTAAGAGACTATCATTACAATAACTCTTATACCCCTTCAATTTGAAATACTGAAAATAGTCTAGATTCCAGGTTTCTCAGTAAATTATTACTATAGGTTTGATTTTCAAGCTCTCAATAAGTATTTCGAGTTTTGTAAAATTTGCATTTAAATTTCTTATGCTAATGTATAATATTAAGTTATTTGCACAAATATTTTTATTGAGTTCTTGAACATCATCAACGATACATGCAGTTTGTACTAATTCTGGAAAGTCTAAATTTCTCTTCATTATGCCTACTTGACATTTCATTTTTGTAAAATTGTTGAAGCAGGACTGCTGCTTGTGCTCTCTTTCTGTCTCGTTGATAATAAAATGATAGAAAATATACTATGGTAGAACAGGTGTAATTGGATAGTCGGTCATTTCGAAGTAATTTTTTATTTTAGATTTCATTATCATACACGCCTCACTATCATATGTTACAGGATCTGTATCAAAATTTGTTTTATATTTATTTTTGCTGTACGAGCAATTAAGACACTTTAAAGATTCTCTATTGCAGTTATTAGTATTGTGATTTCCAGCACATTTTAAGCAACTTAAATCATTGTGACATTTTGAGCCACTGTGTCCAAATCTCCCGCAATTAAAACATGGCTTGACGTTAATTAGAACGTACACTTTACACCTCTGATGCCCCACAAACACTTTATCACTATTTTCTTTGATAGTTTTATACAATTCAGCTAGAACTTCAGCTATAATACCTTGTAATTGTGTCTGCTTATTAGTGTATACATGCAATACTTTACATTTCGTTTCAAATTTCCTAAAATTTCTGTTGTTGATATCTTTTTCCAGAGCTTCCATGTCGTTCTTACAATAATGATCAATTATAATAATCTTGATTTTTGGATTCATGAATTGTTCTTTTTCAATTTTGAAACTGTTGGCAAGCTTTCCTTTTAGAAGATCTTCGGCTATGTTTACACTTTTTTCGTTTGAGCAGCTGACTATAATTTGATTTTCACTTTTAATTTCAACTTTGTTAGTTTGTATATTCTTATCTTTGTTTAAGTAGTGTAATACACATTTTTAGCAGATAGTTTTTCGCATTTATTTGTTTTTTTATTGTTATTTTAGGTGTACGTTTTTTAACTGGCCTTTCACTCCTAAAAACTTCAGCATAAGTTTTTTTATTATCATTATTATTTATTTTTTCTTTCTCTAGTAATTTTTTTAGCAATTCATTCTTTTCTCGTAGTTTTTTAGTAAACTGTTTTCTCTTTCTGTATTGTCTTCATATAGTGTTGCATTGTGTTCGTCATCGCCTCTTCTCGCTTCTATCTCTTGTAAGATTTGCTTCCTTAATTTTTGCTCCTGTTTATTTTTTACTTGAGCTATTATTATTCTAGCTGCATGGCCCAATACCACGTTTTTTGTATTTGAGGTTATGTTGACCTCATCCACGTGCTCAGGACGTATAACGAAAGAATCAGTTAAATTTTGGTATCTTTTAATTTCACAAAATCACTTACATGGTATTCATTTTCACAAATTATACACACTACTGCTGCACATTTTTTATTCGGATGACATTTATAAAAAAATTTCTTAAGCTTGTCGGGAGGCACACGTCCTCCCTACGCCATGTTGATCATCATCTTTTATTTTATTTTATTTCATTTAATAATAGTTAATAATAATTGATAGTTAATAATAATTAATAGTTAATAATACTTAATTAATTAAGCAGCAATTTCTTCATAACGCCTCTATGCAACCAATGTGATTACAATTAAATAGAATTAAGAAGAAGCAGCAAAAAGAAATTTTTAAAATAGGCTTTATAACGAATTTACGATTGAATTCAATATTCAATCGTTAGTTCGATTGTATGCTCGATCCGACGGCGCTCAGGCATCGAGGATGATGAGCGAGAGAGAGAGAGCATAGGTAAGTATCGCGAGAGAGCGAGAGCGGTAATTAGCGTGCGATAGAGGGGGGCCATCGAGCCTCAGATCGATTTCCGCCGCGAAAGCTACCTCACGCGCGAACGAAATAGAGAAACGGCGTTTGGTGTATTAGTGTGTATGTGTGAGTGACACAGCCACCCAACGTCCTCCATTGCACTGGGCTGCAGCCAGTGA
>UELU01136559.1:0-13467 GCA_900490025.1 Megastigmus dorsalis | reverse complement strand
CCGTGCTACTTAAAGCACAGCGGGTTCGCCTGAGAATGCAAAGTTCTCCAGTCCAGCCGCGAAGTTAAAACGCTCTTAAAGATAATACTCTGTACGAGTTCGCTGTTGCTTGCACTAAGCGAACAGCCAATCGACAGAGCTTTTGGGTAGATGAGAACTACAAGTATTAGAGAAAAGGATTACTGTTAATGAGAGGTTTATTCAAGGCTGAGGAGTTGGTACAAGAGTGATGATCGGTCTGAATTCAAGCGCGCTTATATAGTCTTCTTGGGGCGCGGACATCTGGCGATTTCCCTCTCTCCTCGTAGGTGTAGATTTCTCGTTCAGGTGTCCGTTTGATTAGCGCGAACATCTCGTGGCTTGATGGTGTGCGCGCGTGTGTGTGCTCGTTTCGCACATCTGGTGCTCGCATTCTTTCTCTCTCGTACTTATAGCTCAATACTATGCTTCGGTTTTTATAATAAATTCTAATCGCTTTAATTGAATTTAAATCGAGTCATACTTTTATTATATTATTTATATTAGTCAACTGATAATAATCTAGTGCTATCTAATTAACAATACTTTTAAATACTTTTAATAACTTTTAAATTACTTATTTTAATTTATTTATTTTGTTTTATTTTATTTTATAACACTTGTGTGTGTTATAACTGCCCCAAAATAAAATAACGGTAAAACTTGACTAAAAAAAAATAAAATCGAGCGCCTTATAAAGTAAAGTCAAACATGCAATAAAATAAAGCATAAACTAAAATAATGTTAAACGCCTTATAAATTAACGCATGCGGAAATTATCGCAATAAATGAAGAAAAAAAATTTTATCAAAGAAAAAACCATAACTTTTATTAAAAACAATAAACGATAAAAACGCAAAGAAAAAGAGAAACTCTAATTTTAATATGATAGAGAAAAAAATTTTTTATCTTTTCGGCTTACAAAGCTTGCGCCCATTCTTGTAGGTTGGCCCATGACTGCTGCTCCTCTCCTTGAATTTGCTCGGGTCGCCCCAGAGCCTCCACCTCATTCAGTAAATTGATAAGATCGTCGCTGACAGGAACGACTGCGTCCTTTGGCAGATACGGTGGTTTGATTGGTGAAGATGGTAACAAGTCGATGAGTGGCATGTCGAGTTGCCTCTGTTACGCTTCTATTTCCGCCCTCACTTGCTCGATCTTCCGCTCAACCTTTCGCATCTTCTTTGCGATTTTGGATGTGGTCGCGGACTTCCTTTCGACGCCTGTGCTTCGTTGTAGCGCTTTCGTCTGCGACATCTGGCTGCGGAAGTTTGGCTGCGCTTGGGCTGCTCTTCCCCCAGCGTAACTCTCAGTTCCTGACGTCCATTTCGCGCAAGTTGCGCTGATTACCTGTATGCACTTGATATTTTGTTTCTCCCATCTTGAACTCAATTTCTTTTCGTCGCATTGTACCGTGACGTCGCGACAGCCCATCTGCTCTGTCTGTGTGCACGCGTTCATGGCTTTATTTGTATGTTAACGATTTAGAATGACAAACTCGAGATCCTTGCTGCTCAAAATTTTGATTAGCACTGATTCTAATTTGATCTTAGACTTGTATTTATATCCTTGATTTACCATATGTTTCTATGCTCCAAGTGACCAGAGGGGTAAGCTCGGGCTAGATCGCGCACGTAATATTATGGTTTTTTCTTTTCGCGATGCTCGGTTGTCGCGACTGTGCTTAAGATTTTCGCAGTTATAATATATACAGTTTGATCTCGCACATGTTACATTTTGATTTAAATTAAATTTCACTCTTTTTACTACTTAATATTATATAAATCGCTTATTTTCAATGAAAGAATAATTTGAAGCACCTATAAATTGTTTATTCTTTACAATTACATGCGGTTGTTTTATAAACATATTCATTATTATAACAAGTAACAATTTCTTACTGCTTTAAATCTATATATTATTCGTAAAAATCAGTTTTCTAGAGAATAATTTAATTGTTAGTTATATCGCTTTAATCATTATTGCTTTGCTCGTAATGACATGGCTTTAAAACTTTTACTAATGCTTTGTCGCCAATATTAAATACAAAATGTTTTTTATTTTTGCTCGCTTTGTCCGCACGTTTTTTCAATTTTTTGTGCATATATTCGAGAGCTAGAAAGATTTTTCTTTCGATAGTCTCGTCGTTTAATTTTAGCAATTTCAAGTATTTTTCCCAAAATCTTTCGGGTTTTTAATTTAAAAATATCTCGCTAGAAATAAATCCCGTTGTCTCGTGATGCGCTTCGTTTATAATTTTTTGTATTAATTTTAAGTATCTTGCCCAGCTGGTGTGCTTATCTCCAACCATCGTGCGGAAAAATCGCCCGAGCTCGCGATGCACTCGCTCGATAATATTACTTTGCGGGTGTCACACGAAAGAAAATACTGGTTTAATGCTTTCATTTTTTAATTTTCAATCCACTTTTCTGTTGTGAACTGTGTTCCGTGATCGGATATGATCGCTTTCGGTTTTCCGTAAGTTTCTATATAATTTTTGAATATTTTATTGATCACTGAAGAGGTATTCGCTTTTTTAATCGCATAAAATACAACGAATATTGAAAAAACATCTACAGTTGTTAATATATACTTTACGCCTGCGGTTGACGTCGGTAAAGGGCCGAAAAAATCTAATGACAATAAATCGTGCGGTTCATTCACTAATATTGGCTGCATGAATTCTTAGTATTTGACAGTTAAATGCTTCGTTCGCTGATAAATATCGCATGTTTCTAACATAGTTTGAATAGTTTTGCGTAATTTAGGCGCAAAGAATCGCTCTGATATTAAACAATAAATTTTCTTAGGTCCGACATAACCGTACATTCTGTGCAGATTTAATATTAAAGGCTTTATAATTCTTTCCGGTAAGATAACTTTGAATCTATCAAACGTTATTTTTCCAGTTAATTCATTAATAATATCAAAACGCTTTTTAATTTTTCCATTATTAGAATTTATACGTTTTTTCAATTTACTAATATAATTATCTTTCTCTTGTAATTTAACAAAATCTTTAAATGTTCGAACTAATTCCTTATCTGGGGAAATATTTAACATCGCTATATTTATTTCTGCATCCGTGCTTTGTGCAGTTTCGCACATTTGTGGCCTACTCAAGTAGTCGGCTACATTATTCTTTTTGCTTGGAAGATATTCTGCTTCTATCTCATAATCTTACAGAGATAAATTCCAGCGCTGTAGTCGTGCGTTGCTGAATTTACAGCTCTTTAAAAAGATCAAAGCTTCGTGGTCCGTACGCACGATAATCTTTTTTGCTCCCCTTAAATAAGTGTCTAAACGTTTAATCGCCCAAAAAATTGCGAGCATTTCCTTTTCAGTTGTGAAATATTTACTTTCGCTGCCTTTTAAAGTTCGGCTAATAAAACTAATTATTTCCTCTTCACCTTGGTCATTTAATTGCGATAATACCGCCGCGATCGCAAGGTCACTTGCGTCCGTAGTCAAAATATAGGGCTTCAAAATACAGGATTCGCGAATTTCAATATTAAATTCTCATCGAGCAGTTTCTTAATATTTTCAAAAGCATTTTGATGATCTTCTTTCCATTTAAATTTCGTATTTTTCTTTAACAGACTTATTAATTGTACTAGATGCATCGAGTAATTTTTCACAAACTTTGTATAGAAATTTACAAACCCAAGAAATGCTTGCAATTGTTTAAAGCTTCTAGGTGCAGTGAAATTTTTATTTATGGTATTTTATCTGTTTCTGGCTTTAAACAGTCAGCTGATATAATATGTCCTAGAAAATGAACTTCATTTTGTGCAAAATTTGATTTTTTAAAATTTAATCTTAGATTATTCTTTAATAATTTTTCAAATAGAGTTCCTAAATGACGTAAATGCTGTTCGAAAGTTTCGGATACTAGAAACAAATCGTTTATAAATGCAATTAAGAATTCATTTAAGTCGTGAATAGCTATATCTAAGCCACGAATAAGAGCTGCCGAACTTGTTTTGATTCCGAATGCTACATTGAATTCATATACGCGATTGTCGCACATGAATGCTGTGTATTTTTTGCTTTCTTCTGCTAGCGGAATTTGCCAATAGCGTACTCATATAATTTTTCTTTTGGCATCTCGCGAAAATTTCCTCGACACCTGGAGGAGCATCCTAATCATTTATATGTCGCTCATTTAACTTTCGCAGGTCTAGACATAAACGTACTGAGCCATCTTTCTTTGTGACTGTGACTATCGGATTAATATAATGACTCGAATATCGTCTTATTATATTCAATTTTAACATTTTATCAATTTCCTCTTTAAATTTATCCCTATAAGCGATAGGAATTGGATACGGTTTACTGAAAAATGGACTGTCGTCCTTTAGATTTAAATAATGCGTATAGTTAGTTAATAATCCTGGTCTTTTTTCGAATACTTCTTTATACTTTACTATGAGTTTAATAATTTCCCTTTTTTGATTAGTGTTAATATTTTTATAAGAGTTGACTTTATCACAAATCTCTTTTATTGAGATTGTGTACGAGTCGTCATATTGTTCATATTCATCGCTTTTATTTTCACGATTATCTTTAAATCGGAATGTTTCATTATCGAAGTTTTCATTCCATTCAATGTGCATTGCGCTGTATTCATTTGAATCCATTGACACGCCTACATATTGAATTTGTTCATAGTTATTTTTAATCGAAAGGTTTATTATATTACTTATAGTAACAATAAGCATTTGTAAAGATTTTAATGAGTCATAACCAATAATACATTCTTTAATCAATTTTGGCACTATAACATAGATAAGATCCGTTCTCGAATTCCCGAATTTTGTTCTCAACAATTTTTGTATTTTTAGCCCAGCTGATTTTGCTTCTGTGGCTCCTTTTATCATTTTACCACTTATAGGCAGAGTTGGACGATTTTAATGCTTAATGATTTATAATTATTATAATAAAAATTTTCCGATAGGCAAGTTATCTCACTGCCTGTATCTATTAACGCGTTTTTATGCCTTCGATTTTAATTAAAATCTCAGGACAGTGTATGACCTTTACGTTCATGCCCTCTGGCTCGATATCGTGGCGCAACTCCTCTCGAAGATCTTCAAATATTGAAGCGATATTTATTACATCTTCGTAATTATTATAAATTATTTTTTCTTTGCTATCCACGACTCTCGCTAGTTTTCCGACTCGTCATTTATCTCTAACAAGAGTTTATCGAGCTCTGCTTCCTCGTTCAAATTTATCGATTTATCCAGTTTTTTATTTGTAAATCGATTTTGATTACTTTTAATAAAATTTTTTAATTTTTCGTTTGGTTTAAAGCGCCTTTTTACGTTAATTTTATTCGGACTTTGTTTTTCGCTACTTGCATTCGCGTTTATTTTATTGCCGAATTTTAAAGCATTGACATTGTGAGAATCTTTGCCCCCCCCTTTTCGCATTTTTAAAAAGGTATTTTTGATATGAGAAATTTTTCTCGTGTGGCTTTTCGACTTCATTCATTGATTTTTTATTAAAACCATTTGATTTTGCGAAACCCTACGAACGCTTTTCTTTCGCGTCATCAGCGTCATACTCCGCCAAGATAGTTAAGAGTTCATTTATTGTTTTTATTGGATGTGCGATAAGAGCGTGTCTTATTTCGCGTCCAAAGTGTGAAATGACTTTTTTCACCAACTCTGCTTCATCGTAGTCCAGCTCGAGTTCTTTAGCAAGATCAAAGATATACGTCGCGTAGTTAACGCGATTCATTTTGCCCCCCAGACGAAATTCGTTGAATTCAATTTTTCGCTTGTTAGCGCGTTGAATCGCCGCGTTCCAAAATCTTTCTTTAAACTTCTCGACAAATTGGTCGTAATCGTCAACTTCATCCGGTTGAAGGAACCACCATTCTTGCGCGGAATTCTCTAAACTTTGCGATATTACGCAAGGTAATTCATCCTCATCGGGCTTTGTCAACGTTAAATATTTATTTAAGTCCGATAAGAACTTCATTGGTCTCTCGTATTCGAGACCTTTATATTTGGGTAAATCAAATTTTATGCGTTTACCCGCGCTACTAGGCGTACTTGTTTTATTTGTATTATTTAGAGATGCTTGCATCTCTTCTACGTCTTTTTCAATTTTTTCGGCGGCTTGGTCGATTTGGCTCGTGCAATAATTCTTTAAAGCCGACAAATCGTCTGAGCAAGCGACCTTATTTTCAAGATTATTTATTTTTTGGATTAAGAAATTATTTATTTTTTGGATTAAGAGATTAGATAATAAATACTCTCTACTAAAAATTTCTTGAGAAAAATCAATCTGCGGTGTGAAAAAGTTTAATTTAACAGAACGTGCATTAGTTAAGAAACAATTTCTCCTTTCTCATAACGCAATCTGTAATGGTTTTTTCCGCTAACTCAACCCGATCTGATAATTTCTCGTGTTGAGTTCTCATCAATTTCTCCTTTTTTATTTGAAAATAGTTCTGCAAAGCATTCTCCTTTCGCAAAGACTCAATTTCACGAGCTTGTGCTTTCAACTTCGAATATAGATCCGCGATTTACGCATCGTGTTTTTTGCAATCTTTTTTTAGTTCCACAATTCTTGTAACCGACTACTTTATTCCCATATCGACATCGTCAAACCGGCCCTCAATTAACTCCAACCGTGAGTCGACATGGGACTCAAAGATGCCGCTATGATACGCGAGTATCATCTCTTTTATTTTGAACTCAAAAATTACTTTGCTTTTAAGCTAATCAAGCTCTCAGTCCTCCTTGGAACTAGGTCAATGTTGTGACGTGCCACCGTCACAGGGTAGTTCCCGATAGCTTCGTATCAGAACCTAGCCGGAAGGTCAAGAGTTGACTTGCACTAAAATATTTCCCGCCCCAAACGTATCAGGGCAAAGGAGACGTAGCGAAGACGCGCAATGGTCTCCGCTCGTCGCCACCCTGATACTATTATTTTACCCCGCTGGACCTATCGATTCCATGGGATTATGGAATAGATAGACTAGAAAAAAAGGGAAAAAGCTTTCCTTACTCCGAGCGTAAGTAAGCGCGCAGTGGCTTACTTACAGCAGAGTAAGTACTTGCTTCAGTGGATACGGACGGGATGGGTTAGGTAAGGATATTTGAGCTGCCTTACTCATATCGACTATCGCGCAATGGATAGACGGTAGAGATCTTGGGCTTCTCACTCTTCCAGGTTCGGCAGCTGACACAATGTCATGCTACCCAGCTGTAGAGCACCCCGTTAAGAGTAGCGAGTTCGTGGAGAAAGCGCAATGCTCTCTCTACTTGTCGCGAGAATACTCAAATTAACTTAAGACTAATAAACATATAAGTACTGCAGTAGCCTTCTATCTACTGCCGCGCAATGGACAGTAGACAGAAATTAGCATACTCTCTTTTCACAAGGTTCGATGGAAAAGTATATTACTTTTCCACCTTACTCATGAAAAACCTAGTTACGGGTATGTGGTTCGTCGCAATGCTTTCTCGACTTGCAGACAGAGACAGTAGACGGACAATTAACTTATAATAAATAAGTCCCGTCACGACCGCGCAGTGAGACGTGAAGGAGTTACATATACTTCTATACGTTAAGTTTATCGAGAAGCGCAATGGTTACTCGACTTATTAGCGTACCGTGCTACTTAAAGCACAGCGGGTTCGCCGGAGAATGCAATGTTCTCCAGTCCAGCCGCGAAGTTAAAACGCTCTTAAAGATAATACTCTGTACGAGTTCGCTGTTGCTTGCACTAAGCGAGCAGCCAATCGACAGAGCTTTTGGGTAGATGAGAACTACAAGTATTAGAGAAAAGGATTATTGTTAATGAGAGGTTTATTCAAGGCTGAGGAGTTGGTACAAGAGTGATGATCGGTCTGAATTCGAGCGCGCTTATATAGTCTTCTTGGGGCGCGGACATCTGGCGATTTCCCTCTCTCCTCGTAGGTGTAGATTTCTCGTTCAGGTGTCCGTTTGATTAGCGCGAACATCTCGTGGCTTGATGGTGTACGCGCGTGTGTGTGCTCGATTCGCACATCTGGCGCTCACATTCTTTCTCTCTCGCACTTATAGCTTAATACTATGTTTCAGTTTTTATATGAAATTCTAATAGCTTTAATT
The DNA here is from genome assembly GCA_900490025.1 of Megastigmus dorsalis. Classification (NCBI taxonomy): domain Eukaryota; kingdom Metazoa; phylum Arthropoda; class Insecta; order Hymenoptera; family Megastigmidae; genus Megastigmus; species Megastigmus dorsalis. The sequence goes on along the minus strand of UELU01136559.1, from coordinate 5,337 downwards.
GAATTTAAATCGAGTCATACTTTTATTATATTATTTATATTAATCAATAATACTTTTAATAACTTTTAAATTACTTGTTTTAATTTATTTATTTTGTTTTATTTTATTTTATAACACTTGTGTTTGTTACAACGGATTCCATAGCTGCTGCTACATCTTTGCCAGTCTTTCTCTTAACAGGAACAGCCCACGCATAATTGAAAAAAATAAGGTTGCATTTCTACCAAATCAGCTTACCAAGATTCGTCCAAGCCACGTATGTCAACTTTCTATGCAGATAGTCGGCACTGTTCTTTGATCATTTATTCTTAGCTTGCTTTTTTCAAATGCTTATCGTACTGCATTGATGCCCTTATTATACCTGGTGCTATCTCTATCAGCAGACCCTTAATTTTCAAATTTACTTTATTTCGATATCCTTCCACTATTATATCCAAATTATCGAGTCTGCTGCTCAATCGAGAGGTGAGCTCTGCTAAATTATGAACTATTATCTGAACTATTCGTTGCAGAATTTCTAGATGAAGACCATCCTCGGGCTGTTGAGGTGCTGCACAACATTGCATAATCGCTTATTTTTCACATCGTAATGACCATCGTTGGTGACCTTATAACCGATACCGGGAGGACAGCGTGTACCTGCACTCACAATCAGACCAAGATTACGTCCAAACACGTCAACGCTCATTTTTCTTCAATTCAATATTCAATCGTTAGTTCGATTGTATGCTCGATCCGACGGCGCTCAGGCATGAGCGAGAGATAGAGCATAGGTAAGTGTCGCGAGAGAGACAGAAAGAGAGAGCGGTAATAAGCGCGCGATAGAGGGAGGCCATCGAGCCTCAGATCGATTTCCGCCGCGAAAGCTACCTGACGTGCGAAAGAGAGAGAAAGCCGCGTTCTCGAGTGTTTGTGTGTGTTACAACCAGCACCCTCCTACGTTGCACTGGACTGCAGTCAGTGCAATATTCGGCATCAGCATCGAAGCAGAAGGAGATAGATAGATAGATAAATATAAATTTATTTGCAATTTAAAATTACAAAAATGATTAAAATATATACAAATCATAATACAGAATAACACAATATTGTATAATATTGCACACAATTTTCGATTTGTGATACCACAGTCGGTTTCTTAATTAGAAATATTGGAGATTATCACAGTAAGTCAGTCTATAAGTAAAGTAATATCGCAGTGCGGATTAAATACAAGACAGTTGAATTTTCTTTAATTTTCTAGTCTTTATATCTATCAGTCTGAAATCTAAAATTAAACACATCGCACAACAAAATAGAGCATTCATTTCTCTCACTCATCCCTTACATGCACTCATACCGATAAAAAAGGTGTATATGGGACGACACAAGAATAAATTAACACATAGAAAGTGCTAATCGAGTTCGAGGAGGTATCTCTTCATTGCGGCTTTAAACCTACCGAGGGAAGGAAGGTATCTTATCTCGGTAGGCAGGGAATTCCATAAATGCGCACCTTGTACTTGAAAGAATTTTCTTCCAGTCTCAGTGCGCATCAGGGGAGGGACGAGTTCTTTTGTCATCCCCCTTACCGAGCCTCTGGGTACGTATCTAGTGAAGAGGCTCAGTAGATAGTCCGGAAGATGCATACGCATGATTTTGTACATTAGTACAGCCTGAAAATATTGCCTCCTAGAATCAATGCGCAGCCAACCCAGAGCACTGCGGTGAGAACTGACGTGATCATCCCGCCTAAGACCCAACACGTATCGCACGCAGGAGTTCTGCAGGACCTATAGTCGATTTTTGGTCTCCTGAGAATCTAGCAATACTACCGCGCAGTAGTCCAGGTGAGGGAACAGGAGCGCCTCGGCAAGCCGCTTGCGCAAGATCTCGATGGTGTATTGTCGAAAAAATCTAAGACTATATAAAATTCTGTTGAACTTCTTGGTCAACATATCAACGTGTGGCTTCCATGTAAGCTGTGAGTCTAGTACCACACCGAGATTGCCGACAGTGTCGGAGAAGGGGATACGCACACCGTCCCCCAGATCAATGCTGAGTTGTTCTCTCTGTTGGAATTGCAACATAAATTTTTGACAACCAAATAAAATAGCTATTGTTTTACCCACATTGGGTCTGAGAGAGGCAGCGACTGCCCACTCCGACACCGCTTCCGCCGCATGCAGGAGCAACCCCACGCCTTTATCCAGACGATCACGCGGCACTTGAACGTAAATTTTCAGGTCATCTGCGTATAAAATATGCTGAACGTTTCCATGTTCTAGTACTTTTTTAATGTCGTTAATATATAGACAAAATAGGAGAAGCCCCAGGACTGATCCCTGTGGAACACCTAAGTTTGTGGATAACCACGAGGATTCACCATGTGCATTAGTATTCACTGCTTGTTCTCTTTGAGAAAAATAAGAATGTAACCACAGGATAGCAGCCCTAGAGAACCCTATCAACCTTAACTTGTCCAACAAAAGTGAGGGCAAAATAGTGTCAAAGGCCTTGCTAAAGTCAAATAGTAATAGTAAAGTTATCATTTTCTTGTCAATCCCTCGTCTAATGTCTTCAGTAAGTTTTAGCAAGACAGTCTGCGTAGAGTGAAATGGTCTGAAGCCAGTCTGTAGTGGGTCCAGAATGCGAAAGACCGCAAGATACTTCATCAGCTGCTCGTGGACAATCTTCTCCAGCACCTTTGAGAGAAGGCACAGAAGGGCAATGGGACGAAAGTGCGATGGAGAGGAGGGCGCTTTACACTTTTTCAACAGAATCACGTGTGATTTCTTCCAAAGGGCCGGAAAAATTCCCCTAGAGAAAGACGAGTTAAACAGGTCAACCAGAAGGTTTCCGATAATGGGAAGCGCTTTCACTATAACACTTTGCGAAATGCCGTCAACTGTGATGAGAAGTGAGAAATCGCGAGAATAACATCATTAACATTAATTTTTTTAGAATGAAAACCTTCTTCAACAGCTTGAGAGATGATGCGTTCACGCTCTCTACTGTCATCTCGAGGAGAAATCGACACCCCCACAAAGTGTTTATTCAGCTCCTCCGGTGAGAAGCCGTTCAACTCATCTTCATGTCTGGGTATTAGCCCCAGGTCACGCAGCTCCTTCCAGACATTATTGCTACGTAGAGCATCAAACAGTCTGCTGTGATAGAAAGATGTTCTCGGACTCTCCGTCATTTCATCCGTCTGTTTTCTAAGAGTGTAAAATTCCTATAGAAACTTCAAGTCTTTTGTACTTTTATACCGTCGGTAAAGAGCGTCTCGTTTTCTGTAGAGTTGGGCTAGCTCCGCGTCAACCCACGGTAGCCTGCCTTTCTTAGGCGTAAAAGTTTTAAGAGGAGCTTAAAACCCATACTGTGAAAATTATCCTCCTTAGCCGGTAAAAACTTCAGAGGTTCCTGCATGAGATCAGATCCACCCAACAGTGCTACACTGTTTTCGGTCGGAGCAGGTGTAACATGTAAGAGAGAACTGTTTTTTAAATTAACGACATGGGTCACAGGTGTGGTACCACTCGTTGAGCACGTTGTAGCCGATTTGCTATTATTGCAGCTGCTAGCTAAACTAGTATTATATTAATATTGTTTTTCGAGGCGGCAAGCGGCGTACTCGTTGTTATAGGCGTGGATGATAATAAATTTTTATTATTTATCTTAGATACGGTGCATGCATTACAAAGATACGCTTGAATAAGTTTAACATCGTTCGTTGGCGTTTTAGAGTTAAATGTATTGGTGGTGATGCGCTTTTCTACCTCAGTTTTCGTCCACTTATGACACAAGTCGTGATAAAGTTTATTGCATTTTTTGCACTTGATTAGTGTACTATTTTTTCGCGATGATTTTTTGCATTTTAGGCAGCTAGATCTCTCCATATTTAATTTTCTTTATTATTTTATTTTATTTTAATTAATATACTTATATTTTTAATTTTGACTATACGCAATTTCACAATCTATTTATTTATGCACAAAATTAAATTATTACTACATTACATTAGCTCAGTGGACTATGGCGAAAATATGTATATACAAATAAAAATAAAGATAAAATTAAAAATTAATTTGTTCATTAATTAGATATTTGTTGATATAATAAATAATTATATAATAATCTGAAGAGATAAATTGTCTTAGAGATAAATATTATATGTAAGTTTGCGCGTGAATATTAGTATATATATATATATATATATATATACACAAACACATATATTGCACATAGAGATCAGTCTATAAGGAAGTATCCAACGATGGCCTAAGCAAAGTCATTTTGACTAGGTGCGCGCGCCGATTTATTCGCACTCGCGGTATTAATCAACGCGCCGACCCATAGCCTGCCGTCAATCGGGCCTAAGTAAATTCAATTTGAGCTGTCCATTGCACGAAGTTTCGCAGATGTTTGAGGGCACTTTAATACACTAGTTAGCTTACTTGCGTGCTAAAAATATAGATATGATGTGCAAAAACCGATGAAGAGCGGTAATGAGTGAAAAGAGGCGAGTAGATGCTGCATACGTCGAAATATTCAGCCACTGGAATGTAAAGCACCATCCGACGCTGGCCTGTCCGATTTCGTGACACCGTTTCCCAAATACAATAGGTGTTAAGCAGTCGTGATTGAGAAAGAACTGACCAGCAGGGTGACCGTCACACAGAGTATCGCTTCAGTAAAAGAAAAGGCAGCAAGACGACAAAAGTTAAAGCTCTCAAGAATCAGACAAAAATCGATCTCCCCGGTCAATAGCAGCGAGCCAAGCTGTTTTCATCCAAAAAGCAGGAGCCAGCAGGAGGTCGATTCGTCTGAAAACAAAGATCACTTCCCCAGGAGTAAAAACTGTTTAAAATCTGGGCTTCAAGACGGAGCAATATAAGGCACATCTTAAGATTGTACTCACCAGAGAGAGAGAGAGAGAGAGAGAGAGAGAGAGAGAGGGAGAGAGAGAGGGAGAGGGAGAGGGAGATAGATAGATAGATAGATAGATAGATAGATATAAGTTTATTTGTAAATAGTTTACAAAATGTACATGTCAAATACATATTGATTTTTCTTTTGGATTATACATTTCATTATTTATGGTTTTTCGCAGTTATACATTTTCAGTCTTTCTATGATATCACAGCTGAGTCAGTCTTACATTGTTTCAGTCGTCAAAAATTACAACTTAAAAGTAATATCACAGAGCGTCTTAATTAAAATACAAATAAACAAATTTAATATAAAGAAACGATCGATATCTATCAGTCTTGGTTAAAATAAAAAGAATATAAGAGACTTTACAACACAATCACACATGCACTCATCCTACCACACACTCACTCACGCCAATAAATA
>UELU01136558.1:0-22243 GCA_900490025.1 Megastigmus dorsalis | reverse complement strand
CTTATTAATTATAAACACACCTGTTCAACAAGATGTTAGTGGTGACATGCGCAGAACTGCTAAGGAAAATGTCGCCAGTCTCGCCACGAGGAAACCTCCAAAGCACCCAGAAAAACTCAGCAAAAACAACACAAGCACAGCACCCCCAGTTTTGATATCGATGGAGATGATGGCTTGCATAAGGGCGCATGCAAGTTACCTGCAACAAAACGCCCGAAGGCAGGCAGGCAGCAGTACCAAAGCTTGACAGCGAGAGCGAAGAGAAAGCGTGTATCCGAGACTTACCAGAGGGAGAGAGAGAGAGAGAGAGAGAGAGAAAGAGAGCGCGTATATCGAATGTCTACTGTGAAGTGCGACGCTTATTCATGCTAAAGAAAGAGAGAGAGAGAGAGCGCACGATATAAACCGTGCTGCAACGAAGAGGTTAAGAGCGTGTAAGAGCAAAGTCGCGCAGTAGAAAAGAAATGTGTACAAGTAAATGTGCGAGTACAAGTGAAAATATCTAGATGTGGTAATAATGTCCATTAACTTAAGAGAATATAAATAAAAATAAGAGAACATAAATAAAATAGTTAAGAATGTATAAACAAAAATAAGAGTGTTTAAATAAGATAAATAAGAGTGAATAGATAAAATAGTTAAGAGTGTATAAATAAAAATACAAGAGTGTGTGATTAAAATTTGTATAAGCATTTGAGAGTGTATAAACAAAATATAAGTGCGTAATGAAAATATTTAAGAACACATTATTCAGAAATAAGAGTGTATTAGTAAAAGTGCTTAAGAGTGTGTAAATGGTTCTTAAAAATAATATAAGAAAGTGTAATCAAAGGCATTGAAGAGCGTATTAAGAATAGTACAACACAGTGTGATTAAAACTGTATAAGAATGTGTGCGTAAAAGTATAAGAATGTACAAATAGGAGAGCATGAGAGTGGGCTATGAGCATAACACAGTAAGATAGTAAAACAGTACGAGTATAAGACAGTGAGGTAATAAGACAGTACGAGTGTGAGCCTGTAAGACAGCAAGACAGTAAGACAGCAACACAGTAAAACAGAAAGACAGCATGAGCGGAGTCTGTAGCATAGTGTAATGAAATACACAGAAATAAGATACGAGAGTAGACTACATGACTGGAAAATAACGAATGTAAGACAGATACGCATGTGTGTAACCTACCTTGCAAGAAAATCGGTAACTAATTCTCGGGGCCCTATACGAGAGCATTAAAGAACAGAGTTCGGTTGTAAGGGCTAAAAACCCTATGAACAGATGAACGGAGACTGCAAATTGAGAAACTATCACTTTTGGCAGTGCGAATAGGTGACTGACAGAGTATATAGAATATGTATGTGTACCTGTGTTTATATAAATATAGTCACAATGCACTCCTATTACCTCTCTAATTCTGCTTTAAAAATCCTAGGTACCACATAGAAGCGCTTCCAAACCATTGTAGAAAGAGAGTGGTGCAAAATCGCTGACCAGCGAGAGCACCAGAGGAAGGAGTTGCTGCTAACTCGAACCAAAGCGGAAGCTATTTACTTTGTCTTAAACCCACTGTCTATGATCAGATTTGATCAATGCCTTACAAAGGAGGAAAAGGGGGTCATTACAAAGCACTGGCCAAGAGGTGAGAAAGTCATGAGCTTTACTCTCAAACCCAAGGCAATACAAGCTGGAAAGGAGTCTGCAACATAGCACACTGTTGCAACGGGAAACAGCTCACAAGACAGAACGAGTGAGATGTTGGAAAGACTCATAAAAGTCCAGACACCATTTCTGGAACAACAAGCTGCACAAATGAGTAGTGTGATGGACCGGATGGCCTCCAGCATTTATAATCTGACGGCTGTTACCATGATACTAACAGGCCAGGACTCGTATCAACCTACGCAGACTTATGAAGCTGTCGAGGGAGAAACCTGGGAATCGGAGGGAGAAATGTATCCCAGTGGCTACTATGAGACTGTATTGAATGCACAAAGCGAGCCTGCGATCGATAGCCTCAAAAACCGACTCAGGGTCCTGAGTAATGTACTCCTCGAAAGGGAAGGACAAAGAGAGGGGCCCAAGCTGGATGAGCGGTCTCAAACCGAGACTAGAACGAGGAAGCGATCGTTTATAATCGAAGAGCTCGTGGCGCGCCTCCCTGGCATGGGAAATGACCCAGAGCTAAAGAGTGAAGAGCAGGGTAAAAATATAGTCTCGGAAGAGGGAGAGCTGCCTGTCAGCCCAAGACTTTTACACGCCTTTGAGAATGATACGAGAAATGAAAACGTAGGTAAGAAATCTGTTTCTGTTGATTTGAGTAACAGCAATAAAGAGATAAGTATGACAGAAGATATGTTTAGACATGTTATTGAAGATAAAGTAAAATAAATTTTAAAGGACGAGCGAAAAACGAGTGATAAACAAAATTCTTTAGATAGTTTGACCGGAAAAATTCAAATTGAAGTACTCAATAAAGAATCGTGAGTTGACCAGATTTATAAATTAACTAACAGTTACAAATTTGAAATGTTCGAAGATTTCTTGATTTCTGAATTAAAAACTAGAAAGCTAGACTATATTTTAGATCTAGAAAGAAGAAAGAGCATGTCTGAAAGTAAAATCTTTGATGGCAGTAATCGAGTGCGTGATATAATGATAAATCATATAGACGTGTAATACTATTCTAAGATAGTAGATTTGAAAGATCCAATAGAAATTTTAAATAAATTAAAAGAATCAAAAAGACTGGAAATTAGAACGACTAGTGTTTCCGTTAGAAGAGATTTGTATAATCTAAAGTACAAACTACAAAGATAGAACATAATAGAGTTCTGCGACAAATTCAATGAAAAGATCAGGATATTTGAAAGTATTCTGAACGCAGTACGACTGGCTATTCCTGTGGTATGACAGGTCATCTTATCAGAGAATGTAAGGCAGATGGTCAAATTTTCTGCTATAGATGCAATTCTCTAGGAAATCATATTGCAGCGGAATGCAAGCATAAGAGAAAGAGCGGAGAACCGAAGCAAGACCTTGAAACGAAGCGTCCAAGGAGCATGAGCTCCGACAGAAGACTGGAGTCTCTGCCCGCCCATCGAGGCTTTGGAAGAGCGAGAGGTAAGAGCGTCCGACCGTTCAAAAGAAATGAGACAGGTGAGCGATGTAACTAGAAATGCAGTATTAAATTCTAAAGAGATGAATGAGAAAGAAAAGGAAAAGACAGCTAACGATAAGAATCAAGATGCGACAGCTCAATATGAAAAGACAATGATTGATATGACAGTTCATAAAAACAGAGGGAGTATCTGTAGTTAACGAGCCTAATAAAAAGAGAGGTAGACCGCGAGAACCGGCAAAAGAAGCGAAAATAATATTCATATTGCAAGACGAAGCAATGAATACAGATTTCGATAGAGATACGAGCGACATCAAATATCATGCGCTATTAGCAAAGATACAGGGCAACCCTCAGGCTTACAGAGAGGCCATGAACTCGCCTGAAAGTAAAAGTTGAAACCAAGAGATCTTGGAAGAGTTAAATGCGTTAAAGAATAAGCAAGTTTATATGACAGTAGAAAAATTGAATCTAAAGGGACGAGATCAGAAGCCTAATATTATAGATTTTAGATGGGGTACACGACTAGTGATCAGAGGTTTTAAAGACAAGGATATTTGTGATTTAAGAGAGACATATGCTCCAGTATCGAGACTAGCTTTAGTGAGAGCTTTCTTGGCGATTGCAAATAAATTCGATCTGAAATTAAAACAGTTAGATATAGAGACCGCTTTTCTGTATGGAGATTTAGACGAGGATATATACATAACTTCACCAGATGGACTGAAGGTAAATTTAGACATAAGAGAAAAATTTGTATGGAAACTAGTAAAATCATTGTACGGTTTGAAAATCAGTCCAAAGAAATGGAATGACAAATTTTCAAATACAATATCTAGATTAGGCTTTGAAATAAACGACCTGGATCCCTACTTATTTATTAGATCAGCTAAGACAGATCTAATTATAGTATTATTACATGTTGACGATATATTGATAGCTGGCCATGAAACTAAAGATCTGAACGACATAAAAGACAGTCTGAGTAGAGAGTTCAATACTAAAGATCTGGGAGAACCTCAAAGGTTTTTAGGAACTAAAATTGAAAGAAATTCTGAAAGAGACGATATGCCTGCGTATTCAGACGCCAGTCTAACTGATTGTAAGCATTCAGAAACGGAACGCGAGTATGCAAATAAGTTATTTGGGGATACAATCGCGTAGAGAGCATACATGCAAACGAGCGTTGCTTTGTCTACATATCAAGCAGAGTATGTAGCAATGAGCGAGACATGCCTAGAATTGATGTCTATCAATAATTCAAATAAATTTATTTTAAATTACGACATGTATCCTATGAAAATGTTCTGCGATAACATGGCAGTTTTGTCGTGAGCTAAGACCGGTGGTGGCAATAAGTTACGACATGTGGTAGAAAGACGCGAACACTATGTAAAAGAGTGCGTTAACAACGGCTATGTAGAAATGATTTAAATAAAATCACAAGATCAGCGGATATGCTAACCAAAGCTCTGCCATTAGCGAACCATGAAAGACTTACAAATCAAGTCATTAATTTTCAGAAAAGCTAACGTGAGTTTATTTTACTGACATATCAAATGGTGACGAGCTTGAAAGGGAGGCCTGGGACACCACCTATATGTTAAGACTAGATAATCCTCTGAGAGCAACAGGAAGTATCTGAACAAGCGACCATGACTGGAAGAGATAACAGTATCATCTAGTGTTAAATAGTAAAGTGCAAAGAAGTTTGGAAATAGGTATGGCAGAAAGTATGACTAGAAGTATAGACAGTAGTATGGCAGAATGTATGCCTAGAAGTATGGACAAAGGTATAATAGAAAATATGCCTAGAAGTATGTCGAATAGAACAGATATAAGTCATGGAGTTGGTATCAATCAAAATTATCATTAACGTATTCATGTGTATACTTGCAGAGTTGATTTTAGAGCGTCTGTGCCTTGGGTCGCTGAACATTGCGTCCAGTAATTCGCTCCATAGTTCTTTGTGTTTAGGGATGGAATTCGCTCGGTCTCGACGACTAGGTGCGTAGGGTCGCTGAACATTCCATCCAGGTAATTCGCTCCATAATCTTTTGTGTCTAGGTAGGGAATTCTGTCACACTCGACGTCTACGTGCACAGGTAGGAACGTTATTACAAAATTAAATTTGCTCAGCGGCTAAAATTGAGCCATTTAATTTTACACTTTTGAAAAAATAATTATGTCGAATCATACTCTACTTGGTTCTCTCGAGCTTGGCATACTTTCTGCCATACCATACCTTTGTCCATACTGTTAGACATACTTTTTGGTATACCTTTTTCCATACTTCTTTGCATCCTTTCTACCATACATCGTTGTAGAGCCAAGAGTCTGTCTATGATAACGTAAGGAACTCAGTCTCAAATATGAACTCTACAGAAAGAGACACGGAAAATTTGTTCATGATAACTTTATTGGTGTCAAATTGTACGTTTTATATCTGTACATTCTCATGTGCGGTTGCATTCTCCATCTAGACACAAAAAACGCTGGAAATATTCATTTAACGCCATCTATCCGAATTTGCGATATCAACAAAATGACAAAACTCCGTATAGTCGGTATTCTCCGTAACCTTAAAAACATTTTTTTCCGAGATCATCGGCGACTGGAGTGAACTGGAACGGTCATCTTAGACCCGTAATTTCGGCAACGACAATGAATAATGAATATTTCTAATATTTATGACGAAATGATAAAAATATTATCGCTAACCAAAAATGACTATTTCGAATTATTTTTATCCCTTTTAACAGAATATGGCAGAAATATTCGCTAAAAACATTTATTTCGGAAAATAAATTTTTTATCTTTTGAACCAAAAATTTTACATTAATTCTGGCTATACCATTGAATTCTACTTACAAATTAACATTGAATGAGACCTGCTGCACTTTTATTTTTCTATCTAGTTCCGAATAATCTGATTCGCAAAGTGGTGCGTTGGAGCTGTATCACTCTGTATACGCGCGCTAATTCAAGGGCGTCAATTAGATTTTTAAGTCGCGTTTATATTTTCATACTTTCCTCGGTGTCGATGGTTCGACGTGAACAACCTTGCGGAATGAATTCGTGGCCGTTGTTCAGGTATGTGGGAGAAAAGCCAGTAAACTTGCTTTTCAAGGTACTATACGCGTGCGCCAATTCGGGGAGTTTTGTGTCCTATTTCGCGCGTTCCAGGTGTTGCATTGCGACGCGTATGGAGGAAAATTTCGTTGTATTATCCAGCATTCCCGTGACTACATAGAGCCGTATGTTCTATCCACTTGATCAGTCGGTATTGCATTATCAAAAACCAAGTGTTGTTTGAACTGGAACGGGGAAGAGCCCGATTAAATCAATCGAGACCATCTCCCACGGGTGATCCGCATGCTTTGCGTGCATCTGACCGGCAGTCAGCTACTGCTGCGCTATGCTTGTTTGGCATTTTTCGCCGTAAGTTCGCCGTAGTGTCTTTAAACATTCGAGGTCAGTAAAAGAAATGTGCTAACCCAGCTATGGTTGTTATGACAGTCGGTCGCATCATGGTGCTTCTTTTAATACGTGTGGTCTCTCCTTTGGAATGCATATTTTCCATTCGGATCCGGGCGCATTCTTTAAAATCGAGGGTATGCAAAACGTGGCAAAAAATTCGTCCGTCGTAAATGCAGAATTTTACATTTTAGTTAGGGTATTGTTTGATCTTTTTATATACAGGGTATTCGAAATGTTGCGGCCCTGTATGTCGATAGGATTTTTGATGAGGATTCCAATGGTGACCTTGAATTTGAACTTGGATATTTGGCTCAAGGTCATTTGAAGGTCAACTTCATTTTTTCAAATAGGAAACCCTATTTTTTACCTCGTATTCTAAAAAATCTGAAAATTTTACGTACGGATGTGTACCATGTCATGAATTAAAGTGACCTCCAAAGGACATACAGAGGTCATATATCATTTTGATTCAAAATGACTGTCAAATCGTGTTTTTTGCGGAATATAGTCTCTTTAATAGTAGTTGGGGCCAGACAGGCACAACGTTATTGATCTTGACCCTGACCTTGAAGTCATTTTTATGGATATTTGAAGGTCAAGTCTGTGTTTTTAGTGGGATTTCCTATTTTTTACTACGGATTTAGGAGTAGCGCAAAATTTTACGTTCGCGTATGTATCTATGCCATAGAATAAAATGACCTACAGTGGTAATTTAGGGGTCAAATATCTATTAAGTTGGAGAAAGCCAATAAATCATGATTATTAAGAACTTTGGTCGAAACTGACCTATACAAAAGTTGTTCAGTTTTGTAGAAGGAACTTGATGGTGACCTTGAATTTTATACTTTCTAAGAACGTCGTATCAGAATCATTTTCAAGGATTAAAACTTCTGTTCCCTTTTTTTACTTTAGAAAATGTAGTTATTGTCCCTAAATAGTGAAATACATAGCGCTAATCGTTAGTTTGATGTCAGTAAATGATGCTACTCTCAAAAAGATTTTTATTCAGTTCTTGTATCTCATTTGAAGGTTTCTAGTTTATTCAAACATTTACATCCATTCAATATCACTAATAATAGTTAAGTAAAGTGACAACTTACGCAATACAGATCATTGCCCATTCTCAACAGTGGTACCTTTAATTACAGTTAAAAATGACACATCTTTCTAAACAAGAAAGAATATCTTTGTTGATGATGCGTGGGTGGGGTGATCAACAGAGAGGTTACAAACCGGTACAGCGTTTATTCAATGAAATAACTCTATCTCAAAATGTACTGTAACTCGTACAATCAGACGTTTTGAAGAGTCTGGTGGTGTTAAAGATCGTCATAAATGAGGCACACTCAAATCATTTACTGTTGATAAAGAAAGCTTAGACGTTTTACGTTGTCCTTCATCGATGATCTTCATTGTAGTATTAGACGTTCATCACAACAGCATGAAATTGGAGTTGCAGCTACACATAAAATTTAGAAGCATAATAAAAGGCATCCATTCAAAATTAAATTGGTTCAGGAATTATCTCAAAATTATTTTGATATAAGGGTAGAGTTTTGTGATCTCATGATGAAAATAATCCTTTGATCCTCAACAACATTGATTTTTCTGACGAAGCAACGTTTCAGTTAAGCGAACAGTGAATAGGCATAATTATCGATACTGGAGTAATGTCAATCCTAGTTGGATGAGAGAAAATCACACATAACGTCCTCAAAAAATTAATATATGGGCTGATATACTCAATGGAAGAGTAGTTGGTCCTTTCTTAGGTGAATTAAATGCTAGGATGTGCAAAAGCATCCTGCGAGACCAAATTATACGTGCTATACGGAATATAACGGGTGGAAATCTAGATGACACTTATTACCAACACGACGGCGTTCCTCTACACTATGGTATTCATGTACGTCGATATCTTGATACAACATTTCATGGCAGATGCATTGGATAAAGAGGTACAATTGAATGACCACCTCGGTCCCCAAATCACCTCTCGATTATTTCTTTTGGCCATTCTTGAAGGATAAAGTTTATATTACAAAACCGTCTGATCGTAATGAATTACAGCAAAGAATCACTGATGAAATAGACTTGATTCCTAAGTGTATTTAGAGCTACGGCAGGCAATGCGATTATATTATTTGAAAAATTAGTTGATTTTATGATGGATAAATGTCAGTCGTTACATTACACGCAGCTACTAATTTTAGACCTTCTCTGTGGAGGCCGTCGATAATGTTTGTGATTTAGATACCAGGAAGTAAAAAGTGAATGTATAAAATAATTGGAAGAAAAGAAAAACAAGGGTGTAGCAATGGGTTTTAGAGCATTGCACGAAGAAGAGTTTTAAATTTATTTTACGAAATTTTATTATATCATTCAGACGAGATTGTAGTGACTTTCAACTAAAACCTGTTGAAAAATGAAAACTCTTTGCTTTGATAAGTCGAAAAATTCTGTACATAAAATGTGTGTGAGGATGCATCCATATCCAGCTGCTCGACGAGGTGAATTGGAACAGATTGCTAGGGATCATGAACGTTTTAAAGTGCGTATTATGCGATTAAGTAAAATTATCCAATCTGTGTTTACCTTTATTTAATAATAAATGATGTAAACTTTGTTTATAAAATTGTTATATTTATGAAAACCTTATCGCTTATCAATCTTTTTTTTCACGTCACAAAAATTATAAATAAGTTACTTTTTGTTTAATTGATGCTTTTCTCTAGTAAATTTTTATTGATAATAATTAATTTGTCATCACCTTAAAACGTAATGACTTTTTTTACTCTTAATTTATTCGCCTTATTTTTGTAAATATTGGCTTTTTCAAAACTATAATTTTATAAATATGTAAAAAAAATTCCAAAAAAGTGTGTATGTGTGTATTTCCAAAAATTACAAAATTATCAAAAAAAATTTAAACAAAAACGCTTTAAAAAATTCCCCAAACCAGTGTGTGTGTCATACGTGCGTAATATCAGGCCCCTGCACCAACTATGGTCCTGTCAGCAGCTTGTACCGAAACGCCGCCAGTCAAGGTCAAGTTCGTTATGACGGGTTATAGTGGCTGCATAACTACTCACTGCAATTTCGTGAACTTGGCTACCACTAGTAGTGTAGCGCTGTAACTCGTTTGCTAGCTTACCCATAAGTGTTATTATTCAAATATAACTAAGTAAAACCACAACACCAATTCTTAGGTTTCCTCAACAGAAAATCTTTAATTATTGATAAAATTGGTGGGACGACAAGTGCACGTCCCGTACAGGCCCGACTGCTTTCTTTGAAGCAGGGCACTTGCACTCCCTCTCCGAATATTTTTGATTTAAGGGGAAGCCGCACTTAAGAAATGCGACCTACCATACCGGTATTCTAATTATTCAATTTATGTTTGAAGTGATTATCATAATCACTTCATAATTTGGGAAATGAAATATATTTTGTGCTTCTGGTCTTGGTGTATCGAAATTCTACAATAAAATAAAAAAACATTCTCACGGCTACTAGTGAAATTGTAAGGTTAGGTGATATTTTGCTTATATCGTAACAATTTATATGCATATCTCTAAGAAACACACCACTAGCACAACCGTATTACTAAATAGAATATTCTGAAACATTAAAAAGTACCATTGAACCCTCAACAACATTTTTATTTGAAAAATAGGAATCGCAATTGGATTCTGCACAGGAGATAGTAGGGCATGGTGTGCGTGCGCAGAAAGCTAAGACAAGAGCTACAGAGGCTAGGAGGAGGGCTAACGCGCATGAGGCGTTCGGTTTAGCCCTCCCTCTAGCCTCCTTCTTGTCTCAGCTTTCTGCTCTCATGTTTCTTAGAGATATGCATATAAATTATTACGATATAAACAAAATGTCACCTAACCTTACAATTCCACTAGCAGCCGTGAAAATGTTTTTTTATTTTATTGTAGAATTTCGATACATGAAGACCAGAAGCACAAAATATATTTCATTTCCTATCATTTCCCAAATTATGAAGTGTCTATGATAATCACTTTAAACATAAATTAAATAATTAGAATACCGGTAAGGTAGGTGGCATTTCTTAGTACGGCTTCCCCTTCAGCTTTCCTTTCTTGCCTGTTCTGAACTGCATGCCTAATCATATGTCATTATTGTTGCATGGTTTGTTAAATGCTTTTAATATGCCTAGCAGTAGCCAGTAATAAGCAAGTATTGCTTTAGTAGTTGTAGATTGTTTATGAAATACGTAATATAAATCAAAAATTTAAAATTGTAATTAACTCAAGAATTCGTTATAAAATAATGAAGGCAGAACAAAAGCCTAAGTGAGAAGAGTGAAGAAGCACAAGAAAATAAAAACTTTTGTAAGTACATCAAGCGTTTCAGGAAATCATCTTTTAGTACTAGTATTCATACTGTATTATATACTAGTAGCTTGTATTCTACTTTTCAGTAGTTAATAATAATAATACTAATTATTATAGAATAATAGTTTGAATTATAAGCAAAGATAGAAATTTAATATGTTTCTAGTGAATGTTGCCGGCTGCAAGCGCCCGGCCAGGCTCTCTCTCTCTCTCTCTCTCTTTCCTCTCTGGCTGCGGTGTTATAAGTCTGTGTACCCTGTGAGCTGCCATAAACTGCATCAGTCGCATTCAGAAGTGTCCCTTCACTGGTGGTAACGTTTTCAGAAAAAATCTAAACACAGCCAGTGAGTTATTATGTATTTTGTCATTGCTGTTTTCCTTGGAGATTAGGGTCGATATGTGACTTGTGGAATATTTTTCGCGAAATTTACAGGGTGGAAGCACTTACTCTCCACTGTGCATAAAATTGAGGTTCTTCATTTTCCGCAACTATGTTCAAGTCGGTGCTGAATTCCGCGTATCCTGAAATTTCCCTCCTTATCGACATTCCTCCAGAGGATTAGTCAGTGCCACAGGCCACGGAGGTCACCAGCTGCTACATATTGGAGAACTTCTCATCATGCTACCCATATCGGCATGAGCGACGCAACCATTGCGAGCCGCCTCCTCACCTTCCTGTAGCTTCCGCTAATTCTGAGCTCTACCCTTCGCATAAGAGAGTATCTTCTAGCTGGAACGCCTGCGGCTGCAACTTCTTCTGCAACCACAAATACTAGTTCACCTGCTGGTCGAGGTCTTGTGCTGCGCCTCTCTTTATCCAGCGAGCACAAACTGATCGTATCTCGGACTCCAGGCGGTAGTAGACTCTGGTGTCTCAACATCTGAGTGGATAAGGGTCATGGTGGGTGTGCTTTAGGACAGCGTTCTTGGACCTCTGCTCTTCGTCATCTTCATAAACGATCTTCCCTCAGTGTAGAACGCATCTCAGCACATGATCTTTACTGATGATAATCTATTTCCTTCAGCCAATCTACACGAGGTCATCGATTTGGCCGTCAAGTTCTAGCGTAAGACTATTGAGGTGTACACTCGCTCCTATAGCCGTCTGCCCTCCAGAATCCTCACGGATGCAGCTCCAAGAACGGAAGTCTGGCGAAAGTCGTTTACATCATGGCCCCCGACATCTTAAACGCATTCATGCCACCGCCCTTCAACATCAACAACGTCGTGAGGTACAAGGCCGACCAACACGACGAATTGCTGCAACGTGACCTCGACGACTGGGGACAGAGGGTTATAAATGAGGGCTTCCACTGGACGCTATCTCCACCTCCATAGAACTTCCACAGAACCGCACCGAGAGCAAATTGGTCAAGCAAATCACCACATCACCGATGCAGGAATAGAGCTTATTCGTCAAGATATACTAGTTACAAAAAATCTCTATTAATATCAGTAGATTATTTTATTTTATGTTATGTTTTAAATTTTGTTTAAAGAATATTTATTTTTGTTTTTAAATGACTATGCCAAGTGATTATTTTTATCCAGTTTTTTTTTACTTTTTATATATCATAGTCACTCTGTAGTTATGCACATTGGGCCAAATGGGTTTCTACCTCCCGGCCCGAATAAAGTTCATTTAATCTAATCTAATCTCTCTCCTCTCTCTCTCTTCGTAAATACCAAGTACAGTTGACGTTTCGCTCCACTCTTGCTTTTCGGCTTTCATACTGCTGCCTATCTGCCCTCGGGCGTCTTTTTTCAGGTATCTTGCGTGGGCCTGTACGCAAGCCATCATCTCCACTATTCTTATCATTGGGGGTGTTGAATTTTCATCGTTTTTTAGCATATTTTGACTGTCTGGAGGTTGAAATGAAGACGATTCTCGGCGGACTTCTTGGGTTAAGGAGTCACTGCGCATGTCCCTGCTTTTGAATACACAAGTGCATAATTAGATCTAATATTGGGTGTTCGTCGTCCTCGCTCTGCTGCTCCTTTTAATTTCCACGTGGTTGGAACATTTATTTTCTGCCACGAGAGGTCAGCATCATTAAAGGTAAAACACGCAAACGTGTGCTTTCTGTCCCAGAGTTGCGAGAAGCGACAAAGCAATAAGAAACTGCATTAAATGTTAGCGACCGGGGCATGCGGTACTTCTGAAGTCGCTAGTGTCTAAACGATTACGCCAAAATGTGTTGTTTTGCTTAGACTGCCTGAACAACCACAGTTTGGGCAGTCATAGTAATAAAGATAGCAGGCAATCGAAGACTGTAACCGCGTGAGTAAACAGCGAACACGTAAATGAGAGTTAGAGAGAGAGAGAGAGAGAGAGGAATAGAGACAGAGAGCAAGCGAGTGCTAACACGAACGTGCGTACACTGCTAAGTGTACGCCTGCCCCACTCTATGGCACCAACACCAGCCCGTTTGGAGACACGGTGTAGTAAGTACACCAGCGTACTGAGCGTGCCAGCCCCTCTCGACGGCAGCATCGCTAGCCCGAGCGAGGAAACGCACATAGCCAGTACCGTGAGTGTCGCACGGTCGACCAGATCAGCAGCACAGCTGATTTCCGGTGTGCAGGCCTTTTCTGCTCTCATCACATTGACGCCAGTGAAGATCTCTCTGTAGCGAATAATATTGACATAACCAGAGACTGCATACCACCGATTAATATTTCATCGACCATGGTTGATCCATTAGGCACGCAATTCGAACTTCTTGGGAGAACATTGGCTGATTTTCAATCTCGGATGGAGAAAAGACTTGATGATATAATAATTCCTGCTTCCGCACCAGCAACAAATGAGTTGGTTCGCAAACTTCTCATGCAGGTTTCGTCTCTTGAGAGAAAGTTAGACATGCAGTCATCCTAGCTGAAGGATCAGCACAGGCACTGGCTCGTGTTGTTACAGAAAAATTCGATAATTGAAGAACAATTAAGCTCCCTTCTGAATAAAGTTACAGCCATGATCGATGATGCTATATCTTTAAAAAATAGGCCTACTTGTGATAGCGGCGAAATTGTATCGCAGATATCGTGATAGAGTCGCAGGTGAACGTTTCTTTGGGTTCCGAAGCCAAACCTGTACCGTCTTGCCGCTCGTTCTGTGAAAGTGGCGGCACGCGTACTGGCGATAGAGCTGAGCGCTGTGAATTAATTATAAATGGTATTGTTGAGGAAGCTTCATCCGACGCTAATATTGAAGACGTCGCATTCGCAGCGCTTAGAACTTATCTTCCTGGACTAAACAGGGGCGAAATCGTTGGTGCCCGCGTTTTCCGGCATCGGGGCGCGAGCGGCGAGCTGAGAGAGGAGCCTGGGAATGACACGACATCGAAAGCGAGACGACTGCTTTCTTTATTTGTACACCTTGCCAGTAACAAGCGCGTGCATGACAGCATACACGCAAAGGGCGCATACGCTAACAACCACTTGACCACCAAGGATAATAAGTTCTCTCCTGGCCGGGAGTCTGCTCACCCCTTGCTAGATAGGAAGGTTAATATTAACGAAATTCTACTGCCAGAGGATTTTAAGAAATTTTTGTGCCTTAAACAAAACGCTTTAAGACTTGGTTTTAAATATATCTGGCACAGTGGTGGCAGATTCTTGGTCAAAAGGAGGAGCGGCAAAGCGCGCGCATATCATCGCTTCTGATGCTGATCTGCAGGTTGTTGATGATGCCTATAATGAAGGGGGTGGGCTCTCCCATTCTCGTAATTATGCCGAGAAGGAGAGCGGCCAACCTAACACTGGTGCCGTGGCTTCAGCTACTGCATGGCTGCAGCGAGATGTTGCTGATGGGGTTAAGGAGAGAGGATTGAGAGCAGGCTTTCTTAATGGGAATACCCTAAGTGGTCACATTGGGCAAGTTCGTCTATTTCTTCGCGATAATCCGTGGCTTAGCTCGGTCGTCGATAATCGACTCATTCAGATCGACGGTTTTAGTATTATACGCCGGGATCGCAATGTGAATGGTGTTGGGGTTGCTCAGTATAAGAGGCGTTTCACGTCAACTCTCCAAGCGCGGCGTGGGAGCGCTTAATCGTGCTGTTTTCAGCTCATGTTTAAAGGGCTAAAATGCACATAGAAATTATCATAACGAAGTGATTTTCGATGTATTTTTTCCTCAACTTTCCGATGGTCTTATCAGATTTGTAAAATTTGCTTAATTTGACCTTGAAAAAATATAAAATGTGCTAGATCTCAAAAAAAGCATTTTTAATATTTTTTTGACCGGCTAGATCGAAAGAGGAGGAAATTTTACGTCGATATAGCTATTTTCTGGAAAGGGGTTTTTTGATTTTATCGAGATATCATTTAAAAAACACAAGACGCTCGACCAGTCGCGGCGCGCCGGGCGTGCTACTGCTGCAGACCTTAACTCTTAGCTTCTCGACTAACCATCATTACAATTTATACTCCTAAGCTTTTAAAGCTTATTCAAGTCTTTTTAACAATTTTTGACTTTTTTAATTTAGGAAATAAATTGTACTCGGATGCCAAAGATGTTTTTTTAAGATTCATAGTCTTACGATCTATTGACTAAACACTTCTGCTTAATATCATTCAAACATGTAACAGAAATTTACAGCTTTGCGTTAAAAAAAATCATCAGCAGTATTTGTGCCCATCATGAGAATACTTAAATAGAAGTCTCTTTGTATTCCTCTTACGATTTCTTTGATTCTTGTTTCACTAAGTAAATTTTATGTTTAATTTTAGGCAAAGTATAAATATACAATAAACTGTTCACTAATCACTATAAACAACTAATATTTCTTGCAACTTGCCATTTACACATAGCATTGTATGTCAATAACCTAATATTATGTATAAATTGGCAAAGCTCTATTACTTTTGTTAAAATAATAAAGACTCGCAGTTTAAAGAATCTCAACCGGAGCCCTTGAGCGGTGCGCGACATCAATACGTCGGGCCCTTTGTCATTCTCTCAAGAGACGCTGGAGTATTAATACCGCGTATTTGACCGGTCGGGAAAGGCAGCAGCCATTACACAAAAGTGAGCCAAACGTATATGAGGCGTTTCACGTCAACTCTCCAAGCGCGGCGCGGGAGCGCTTAATCATGCTGTATTCAGCTCATGTTTAAAGGGCTAAAATGAACCTAGAAATTATCATAACGAAATGATTTCGATGTATTTTTTCCTCAGATTTCCGATGGTCTTCTCAGATTTGTTAAATTTGCTTAATTTGACCTTGAAAAAATATAAAATGTGCTATATCTCAAAAACTGCATTTTCAATATTTTTTTTGACCTGCTAGATCGAAAAAGGAGGAAATTTTACGTCGATATAGCTATTTTCTGGAAAGGGGTTTTTTGATTTTATCGAGATATCATTCAACAAACACAAGGCGCTCGACCAGGCGTGGCGCGCCGTGCGTACAACTTCGGTGGCGGCGTGCGAATGCGTTGTCATTTATTTATTTATTGGCTTTCGTACGCATTAAATAAATTATATTTTCTTTTATTTATGCAAATGTATTTTTGTTTATTAATTTGTTTAGTTAATAATTTTTTTTTTCTCATTATATGAATATTACAAAAAAATAGAAATGTTTCAGGATTGTTTTATAAAATAATCAACATGTTAAGGAAAAATTTAATTATGAAACCACCGATAGGTGGCTTGTACAGAAATTCCGATGCTCGAAAGTGATTATGCAAGATTTGTTTATGTGTGTACGATTGATATACAACGTTGAAGTATGCGTTTTTTCGTCTTAACGAACTAACTGTGCCTTTGCGATTCATCTTTAACTGATCTGTCTTTTTCAAGACAAACTTACTGCAATTGATCCTTCATTTATCTGTCTTTTGTAAGAAAAATATGGATTTTTTAACATGTGTCAAACCTTTAGGAAAGGATAAACACTGGAAAGAATTGACTGAATTCCCAAAATCATTACAAGAATCATTTGTATCAATACCAGATGGATCACAAGTTTGTGTTTCATGCAAAATTTTATTGCTTAAGAAACGTAAATCGAATGAATCTTCTCCAACACCAAAAAAAATTAAATCGAATTGTGATGATGAAGATTATATAGCTGCCATGGCAGTAGTTGAAAATTTAAAAAATAAGCTTTCTCAAACAAAATTAAAATAAGAAAGAATTTTGTTACTTTCGCTCGCTCCTACATTTTGGCCGCGTACAAATTTAATGGAAAAATTAGATTGTACAGAATGGGGAGCAAGACAAATTCTAAAGACAGATACGGATAAAAGTATTTTAACTGTACCATTGAAAAATAAAGGAAAAGAGCTTCCTAATGAAACTAAAAATTTGGTAAAAAACTTTTATGAACGTGACGGCATCGGTAAATTATTGCTTGGAATCAAAGATTTTATTTCAATAAAACAAGTTACTGGTGAACGATTTCACGTTCAAAAGACATTGCTTCTCGGTAATTTGAATGAAATTTATATTTTATTTAAAAATGAATATAAAAGTGTCAAGATAGGCTATACAAAATTCACGCAATTAAAACCACCACACTGTGTATTGGCTGGAACTAGTGGCACACATAATGTATGCATTTGCGTGCATCATGAAAATGTGAAACTTATGCTAGACGCTCTTAATTTGAAACGCTTAACAAAAAATACTGATGCACCCTTAGAAGATTATCACGACTGTATAAGAAAAATTGTATGTACTCAACCATCCGATAAAAGTTTCTTATTTATTATAGCATAAGAATGATAAGTTAATTATTTCAGTAAAATAAAATTACTTTTTGTTTATAAAAAATGCACTGAAATCATTAATTGTTAATTATTTAATTAGTAATTATTATTATTATATTAAATAAAGATAATTGATATAAAAAATGTTATTATTAATTCAATAGATTTGTTCGAATAAATATGAAAATTTATGAACCCCTTTAAGTAAATAATATTTTATATTTAAATTTTATTATTAATTATTTATATGGTGTTTGCATACTTTGCAAGCATATGAACATCACGATTATTTTATAAATTACTCATACCTTACATTACATTGCATTACAAAATTAATTCAATGATTAGATTTATGAGAACCTAATTCTTTGTTAATGCAATAAAGTATTAGGATCTCATAAATCTGGTAATTGAAATAATTTTATATAAAATAAAGAATATATATTATAGCTAATAGCTATATAATTTAGCTATATATTATAGCAAGTAGCTTTTATTTATTTCTTCTCCAATGACTTTTATTTTTAAACTTTTGACGCTGTAACTTTTGATGTAAATGTCCCGGAAAAAAATCCATATATAGCTTTACCGATAGCCCAAGGTCTCATCTTTCAAACGCCGTTGCTTAAGTTGTCTAGAAGTTGATGTGAAAAAATTTTATGGTTTTTTTTTAAAAGCTTGAAGTTTTCAGTGTGAACTAATTTTGCCGGATGGTTGCAATACGGATAGAACGTGGCATAAATATCTATCCTTTGAAGCCTCGTTGGGATTCTTAAATTTAATTCATTAGAAGCCAAGATATTGTTCTTTAGTGTTGGAAATAGTGTCGAATATCTATGATAGCTACCATTTTGAATTATGACATAAATCTAACTAATGACACTTTAAAGCTTATTATCTCTTAAGCTTTAATTTAGTTTTTTTTATTGCCTCTTTGGGATTTTTGAAGCCAATGTGTCACAGTTTGAAGAAAAAAACTCCGGTTTTGAGATTTTTATAGATTGCTCCTGTATAAGAATTTATAAGTAGGTAGCTTAAGATTATCGAATCTTAGATATCTCGGCTTTAAAAACTCGTGCATACTCGACTAAAAAATGAAATAAAAGCTTGAAAATTAACCCTTCTAATGAAATTAGTGCATATAATGGAAAATTTTCGAACATTGCATCATTAGGAATTACTGAGATTATAATATAATTTCCAACACTTAAAGTGCAATATCTTAGCTTCTAATGAATTAAATTGAAAACTTCCAATTAAGCTTCAAAGGGTAGATAGCTTCAAAGATTAGATGCCACGCTCCACTATGGTTGAGTTTGCCCAAAACCTGGACAAACGTAAATTTTTTAAGTATTTCCTAACGCTATACAAACATGATTTATGTATTATATAGGTAACAATGTAATAGAAAACGCTATATAGATCATAATAGAGTGACAAATAAAAATTCTGTGGATCTTAAAATATAACCAATTATGCAATTTTCTACGATAAGAAAAACAAATTATTTTTTTTAGGAAACGCTATTGATGATTGTATATTCTTGAAATACATATTAAAAGCAACAAATCTAACAACAAAAAGTCTGAAGATATGCCATAGTTTTTATTTATTGTACTACTGAAATCAATTTCTTTTCTAGCTAAAATATACACAAAATTATGAAAATAGTTATGTTTCCAAGGTTTCCCAGGCTCAAAACTATATTTTCTTGATAAAGTAACATATGATTAACGATATCCATTCAAAATATCCTGGCCGAAGCTGTCCCTCTTTTATACGTTTACATATTCAGATAACAAATAGCAAATTTCACATTATTCCAAATTATGCTGTGTACGAATATTTTTGTTATTAATCTCATTTATCTTATTAGAAAGATTGCCTTTTAAACTTTAATTTAATTTTTTAATCGAAAGGTACAATTTTGTTTATTTCTAATAACATTTCTGTGTATATTTTTTTATTATAATAGGAATTTAATATATAGTCATGTTCATTAAGTAAAATGTTCATTTTTTCTTTTCGACTTGCGATGCTGTAACTTTTAATGTAAACTTGGAAAAAATTGTAAAATCTTGGAAACAATTCTAGATACAGTGTTTTAGATATTTTAAAAGCTCATCTTTTATACGCTTTAGCCAAAATTAGCTTAGATATCGATTTAGAAAAATTAATGCTTATTTTACGACAAAACTGAATGTTTTTGAAAAAATTTTTTTGGAAAATTACTCACTTTTTCTGAAAAAACCGCTATAACTTTTAAAAATCGATCTTTAGACCAATTTTGTCTACGGAATTTGAAAGACGAGACTTTAAACTATCTCAAATCACCATAACCTCTAAAAAATGGCCGAAATGACATAAAATTTTGTGCAATCCGGAGTTTTCGTGTATATCTTATAACAAATCGAATATTCATGTGGTTTTCCCTATAAAAATATTATTTGACGTTATATTCAATATTAACTTATACACCTGGTCTCTTTTTACCTGTCTGGTTCAATATGGGGGCCAATACGGAGGTCAATATGGACAAATTATGACTTTTTTCGCAATTTTCGTTTTGAAGGGTGCTGAATATGTTTATAACCGTTGATTCTGAAGATGGTGACAGCTTTGAAAAATTCAAGATGGCGACTTCAATATGGCGGATATAAAGAAAAATCTTCGTGATTTTCAAATGCAAAAAAAATTATATATTATCTATATAAAATTTCTAATTGAAAATACTACTATAGTAATTTTTACGCGAAGTGCCGTCTTATCGAGACGGATAATTTTAGGTTAACTCGGTTCTATTGAATGTTTGATTTTTATATGATACATAGTAATATCTTCGTGATGCATATTAGTGATTAGTATTGGGAAAATTTAGATAGTTCGATTTACATATATGTACATTGCTTTCTCCTATTATACTCTTAGCATTACCCAGAGACAACGGCGTAGAAATATGCCTGTCTCCATCGGGGTGCTTTATTTTCGTGAGTCCCCTTGCCTCTCAATGAGAAACAAAATTTCCTAGTGTTTTGCCTTGAAACACGCATCACAAAATATCAAATCACATTCCTTGCAAGAAATTCTTGTTCTTATGGGACAATTTGAACACTTTTTCAATGTACTTACGTGAGATTTTTCATGTGGTTTTAGTCGTCTTGACTGACCTCTTTGGATGTAATATTTAGCAATAGAATCTGTAAATTCTTTTATCCCATATTTTCCTTTTTCACCCATCACGGCATTGTATATCATGAACGAGTTCGTCATAGATGCCTGTATGAGACTAATAAGAACGACTTAAGTCCATTTTTTCGAACGAATGCTTGGGAGTACGTTATTACAATGCCCGTCGTGAAGATCGACGCCTCCCATTAATTTTTTATAGAGATGAAAAGCTTGTGGGAAAGGCACTTCGAGTTTAGAATGTGCCTATGAACTATATCTTTTTGAAGGTAATAATGGAGTTAAACCTGCCGCAGTTGACACTATTGAAACTGGCTTTGAATCCATTACGGTAATGTAATTGATGGCACTGTTTTTATCATACTTTACAACTTAAGGGGATGCCGTAGTACAAAAAAAACTTTTGTAGATTAACTTACTGTTTTACCAGCTGGTACATATTAACCTGAAAATAAGAATAAGCTCGGAGCGCCATCGGTGTCATCATTCATGAGGGAATGCGTAAATCGAAAAGGCGTAGACCTAACCTCAAATCTTGACAAAGTCGATAGTCTACGTGGACGGAGCTCGAAACGCTGTGTTTGTGACTCCGTCCACGTAGACTCACAGACTGCGAATTGAAATTTATATTCCATATGTCCCGACAAGAATCAATGTTTCTGAATGTTTAATCTCAAAATAAAATGCTTTTTGAGATAAAGTACGTATAAATGAAAATAGAGTTGATAATATTCTTTTTTTATTATAGTCAATTACAAACTAATAGCTTAGAATCCATTCAAAATCTCAGTACAGAGTTAAATTCTCTTATGCTTCAATAATCAGAGAATCATTATTTTATGGAATAGTGAGATAATGTAGAAATATAATTGCAGAGGCATAATCGAAAATATATTATCAGTCGCTCCTCGAAATTCCATTCAGTACTGATTACGCAGGAATTGGTATAACGAAAAATCGCATGCCTAACCTCAAATCTTGACATAGTCGTTAGTCTACGTGGGCCGAGCTCGAAACGCCGTGTTAGTGGCTCGGCCCACGTAGACTGACAGACGGCGTATTGAGGTTTATATTTCATATGTCACGACGAGAATCCATGCTTCTAAATATATAAAATCTATAATTAAAATACTATTTGAGAATACCTAAGTATACAAGTAAATAGAGTTGGTTATATTCTATGTTTTATTGTACTACATGCAGACTAATAGCTTAGATAGAACATAAAATCGCAGTACAGAGATAAAGTCTCTTCTGCTTCGACAATGAGAGACTCATTATTTTATGGAATAGTGTGATAATGTAGGAATGTAATTGCAGAGGCATGATCGTAAATATATTTTCAGTCGCTCCTCGAAATTCCATTCAGTTCTGATTACGCAGG